>ML780587.1:456665-486825 GCA_009831015.1 Picea engelmannii
TGAAGTAGTCCGTCCTCCTTGCATGTGTGGAGTGGCCTCCTACCTTCCTGCTGTAGTATTGGCCTCCTTGCTGGGTAGCCGCGGCCCTATTGAGCCTTGATGTGTGCCGTCTCCTTTACTGTGATGCCGTGGATGTCTTTGCTAGGACTGAAGGCTACTGTGTACTATTTGCTGGGCAATACACCCCTCATACAGGCTGCCGTGACCTCTATTTAAGTGCCGCGTCCTCTCCCAGCCAGCTGCTAACTGTTACAGCGATTGTATGGGGTTTTAGAGCCTACTGTGGTGGCAAGGGTTTAAATTCAGAGCCGTGTTCCCAGATCTGAAAGTCACCTTGTGAAAGGTTCTTGTTTGGGGTTTAAATTCAGAAGCAGTGTTCCCAGATCTGAAAGGTTTTTGTTTGTAAGGGTTTGATCTCTTTTCTGTAGTGGTTTTATTCCCTTAACCTATTTGACTTGGTGGCAAGAAAGTTCCTCCTATCTTTGGCATAAAAGATCTTTGTGTAGATCCATGAACTGAGACTTTGTCTGAGCATAAATACAAGGATCTAACCCTACTGTGGTTTTGTGCCATCTTCAGAGGTAAGGCAAGTATCAGGTATGTTTCCTACTTGACTCTTCTAGATTCAGATCTGTGCTTACTGTTGATTTGTTTCATTGCCAATCTGHTGTTATATATAGYYAATCTGAATTAGCACTCAATAARHTTTGTCTATTCTACTGATAKACAGATYTGTAAATAACTCTTTCTTCTAGATTCTAGAACTYTGTTATATCTAGATCTGCTATTATGTTTAGGTAGCTCTTCATTACTGTTGATGGTCTGAGTATATATAGACCTGCTGTTGTATATAAAAGAGCTGCTAATCACTGTCCTTGATCTGAAAATTGTTTATCATTTAGGTCCTTTGTTTTCTGATCTCAGATTTAAGGAATACTGTTGGATCTGATATAATAATCTGAGCTCTACTATTCTGTTGCTACAGTACATTATAGATCTATTGTTATAAATCTAAGTTGGTTCAGCATTGAATTTAAAATTGACTACTGTCTAGCATTCTACCCTAAATTTCTAACAAAAACTGTTTCTTGTATTGTTGAAGTTTAATTCTACATGTTAAGTTTCTTGCTGCACTTTAACGATTATAGGTGAAATCGAATTACATTCTCAGGTGAGTTTTCTTACTCAGACATGAAAAGTTTCATTTATATATAAAAAATTGGGTGGCATAAGGTGTCCCTCGCACCTAGGTGCCGAGTCCAGACACAAGTGGACAAATTTTATATCACTTTATCATGGCTATCTTAAGGAAAAAATGGTTCACAAAACCTACAAGATAAAAATAGGCTTCTAAGGTTTTCTGTCATAACCAGAAGAAAAGTCTCGGGCAGGAAAGGGATTGACCCAGGACTGCTTGCAGCTGCTCTGTCTGATGTGGGGGATTTAGCTGCTCTATCTCTAGAATGTCAGTTTTTTTCCAACTGACTGTTTATTTTTCTTCGGATCCTGGGGTTCTGGGAAGAGGAGGTTTAGGGGATTGTCTACTCGGCGAGTGCATCTACTTGCCTTCCTACTGTATTGACCTATGCCTGCTTGCAGCTGCTCTGTCTGATGTGGGGGATTAGCTATCTCTAGAATGTGAGCTTTTTTCTAACTGCTTGTTTATTTTTCTTTGGATCCTGGGATTCTGGGAAGAGGAGGTTTCAGGGATTGTCTGCTCAGCGAGTGCATCTACTTGCATTCCTACTGTTATTGATCGACAAAATCTTTCTCTTGAATTCTTGTTGTGGGCATGCGGTTGTCTTTGGGATGGTCACTTAGCTGCATGAGATGAGATAATTCCATCTGCACCTTTTAAACTTTGGTAGAGTTGGATAATACGACAACACACATTTGGTCAATATTAGTATAAAGAGAGATCGTTCGAACCTAAGTGTGCTTTTGTTTTGTGCTATATATGAATAAAAAATTGAAGATGTGACTTTTGGTAGGAATTTTTAAGGTGTCCAGAGATTGGATCCACATCACTTGGTAGATTATCAGCCATCAAAATGCACACATGAAACTTAGATGGGAAGCTTTTGAACTTACATTGAATGAGGATTGGTGTAAGGGCACCACCAAAAGAAGCTTATTGTAGTTTCTTATTTCCCACATAATGTCTAAAGTATACATGTTATTTGACCTTACTTTAATGGCGAGCCTATGGTGGATGTCACAACACAATAAATAAAAAGTGTATGAAAGTAAGGTGCACACATGCATAGAATATGGTGGAGAAATTAAATGAAAGTCTTTATTATAAATGGTGCAATGTTACATCTCTCACACACATTAATCATCCATCGTTACATTATGAGAGTACGGATCATCCTCCATCGCCGCATTACTAGGTGCAAGTAGACAGTCCCCCAGCCCATCATCCTCGCAGAGTTTGATGCCCGCTGTTGAAAATTGTGGTGTCATTGATGTCAAAAATAGACGTGTGACTATGACAGATGTCATTAACATCACAGGCAGGGGTAGACTGTCTGTTGTTAATGATAAGAGGAGGACTATGAATGTTTCTACAAATTGTGTATTCCTTGTGTGAATAAAGGCAAGAGGAACGAAACAACCCTGAAGAATTTGAGGAACGAGATCTGATAGGAGAAGACTCTGAGAATTGAACCATACAAACAGAGGAAGCGTCTAGAATATGAGTCGAACCAAAAAGGAGAGAATGCCCCTGTACATCGATGGGGCTCTGTAAAGATGACTGTGCGTTGTTGAACTCTTGATAGAGTTTTGTGTGTTTACACTATGAATGAAGGCGAGAAGGAACGAGATCGGAGAAGTGCTAAAGTCCTGAAATGGCTAAGTCCTAAATCGAACTATTACCATGAAGAAAACCTCGTGTTTTTGAGTCAGAGGAAATCACAACCGTTGATTCAACGTAGTGAACAAATCTAGACCATTGGTCGGATGGAAAGACCATTAGAGTGACTGAGTGTGAGGATGTAATGGAACTCCGATGAGTAGAGCCCCAAATTAATGATTGCCGTAGGATCAATCAGAGAGTGGTCTCGACAATTTCTGGATTGTTGATGCCAATTTTAGGCCTGTCAGAAGGAAGGTCGTCGGAGGTCTGGGTGGAAGACTTGAGAACGAAGTCCAACAACGAGAAGGTTTGAGGATCGTAGATCCATTGGAGGACCTTCCTCAATTGTTGGATCTTGTAAGATCCGCGTTGAGGAGGAAAGGTTGGAATCTTAACTACCATGTAGATGTCAACCTCCGAGTAAATCTTAATTGTTGGATGAGGTACAACGATGATCGTTAGATCCATCGGAGTATGAGCCATCAAAGTGGAAGCACCTCGATGACGAGGAGCTTTGAGGAGCGATCTAGACCGTAGGTCGACAAATAGGAGAGATGCAATCTTAGCCGTGGATCGTTGTGGGTCCCACCTGACCATCTCACAAACAGTTAGAGTGACATGAGATAACTGTTGTGCAAGTTGAAGGACCGATGCAATTGGAGCCGTTGATTCTAGATGTCGTTGCTTCTAGATTTCGAGGATCATTGGAACGGTCAGAGTACGTGCCATTGGAGAGGCTCTAGTCGGAGTGTAGTTATTTATGAGCGGACGAGTTCCAACGGAGAGGAATCTGAGAGCCAACGACAGTCATAGATTTGCCGTGTGTCCCACCTGATCACTTAACAAAAGAATGAAGAGGCGGGTATTAACCGTCGGTTAACTTGAGGGGCTGATAGGATCAGAACCGTTGATTAAGGGTTTTGAGGACCGTTAGATATGTCGGATCCATCTGATGGCTTGATAGGCCTGGTCACGATGAACGTGATCACAAAATCGACGGTGGAAATTGAATGGAGATCCAGATCTGACGGTGGTTGAGTGTTGAGGGAGTATAGTTGAAGATTGAGGTCTCGGGGGCCCAACCCGATGGTCCCGATATGAAGGAGATCAGATCGATGGTTGAGAGTTAATCCGAGTGAAGATCGGATGGCTGCTGAGCATTGAACTCTGCATTGAGGTCTGTGAATAGATTGTTGTGAGAAGGAAGGTGTCTGAGCCGGTTTCAAAGGATCTTTGAAGCCTGATTTTGAGGAAGAAGTAAAGGAGACCCCATGAAACTTCTTATGTGGACAAATCATTGAGTGCATGAGCTGTATAAATAAAGATGCCTGAATCATTTTGATAGAGAGTGAGTGAGTGAAAAAGGTAGTGGTGAAGGCGAATTGTTGAAGAGGAGCTATGAGGCTCATAGGTTCGAGGATACCAGTGAATAAAGGAAAGATAATGTAATCGTCTTAGGGTGGTGCAAGGGAAATAAATCAGAAGCATATTTACTCCAAGGTAGTAGGGTGGTGCTAGGGAGAGGATTAGCATCCTCATCTTCTTAACAGGTTGGTGCTTAGCAAATTGGTGTCTGCAGACTGTAAGTGGTTATTCACAATGAGGATTGGTGTCCTCTTCCTCTTAATAGGTTGGTGCTTGTAAACTGTAAGTAGGTGCCTACAATGAGGATTGGTGTCTTCATCTTCTCAACAGGTTGGTGCTGGTCAAGTCGGTGCTTGAAAAGTTGTAAGTGGGTGCTTATTGCAGGGATTGGTGTCCCTCACAAGTTGAAGCTTGTAAAAAATGTAATTCTTGTTTAATATAAGAAAAAATTTCCATGGTTTTCTCCCTTATTGGGTTTCCACATAAAATATTTGTGTACTGCGACTTTGTGTTGATCTTTGTTGATATGAAAATTTCTGCATTGCTTATGATTAATTTTGTGATGATTAGTTAAAGTGGTAAAGAGAAAAAATGGTTAAAATCTGTCAAATACTAATTCACCCCCCCTCTCAGTATTGCTGAATATTCCAACACCCTACCCCTTTCGACTTGAGGCAGTGTTTGGCCTCGTCTCACTTCTGCACCACCTTCGGAGTTTTGTCGATACAACAAAGCGACGGGACTGGTATCCTTACTTGGCCTACTATTCATCGGAATCCCTTACATCCATTACTTCTCTGGTTTGTTCTTGATGCTGGTATGCCAGGGTCTCAGATCTTCTAGCATATGTTGGCATTACAATGGATCGACTCCCTCCATTCAGATATTCCCTTGATGCACCTAGCTACCTATTACCTACACGATAGGAGATGAGCATAATCATTAGAGATGATATCTACTTGCAGTTTGTGCAGGTCACTTGGAAAAACCCTCAGGGCGGGTTGCATCTGAAGATGGCCTTCTATGCAAAGCACTTCATGGTTATTAGGGATGGACTCATTATTCAATTTCGACCCATTACACACTTCGCCACTAGATGCACGCCCTTCAGATCCCCTTTGGCCAGTTTAGAGTTGGATCTCATAGGCTACAGATTGAGACTGATCACTAGATTAGTTGTTAAGACTGGATCTACTAGCTGTGCCATCTCCATGAGGTTGAGGCAGAGGAGCACTTCATCTTCCTTTTCCTAGTTTACTACGAGATTTGATGACTGTTCCACTGTCTTTTTCGATAGTTACATACGCTTGGAAGTTTCTTTAGTTACCTTGACCAGAGATGCTTAACTTTATACATGTAGGAGGTCCTCCGCCTCCGCTCTTCTATCCTCCAGCCACATTCACTTCCAGGACCTGCCCCCACTCAGTGGATTACTTCCCGAATAAGGGCATCAAGCGATAGACAGATAGAGATGACTCCAAATCAGTGAGGACACAGAGCTCTATCCTTGCCTCAGTGAGACCTTAGTGGCTCTGCCAGACCAAACCTCATACTAGCAGTCAAAACAATCGCCAGATGATATCTTCTATACTTCAACAACGAGTCCTTCGTTCTAGGGAGTAGCACCACACTCATTCGAGCTCCTTACCCTCTTCTTCTTCTGGACATACATCTATTTTGAGTTTTCTCCATTCGGCCTTGGATGTTAGGAGATATGGCTTTGGTGGACTAGGACCTCTTACCGTTGGTGCCATAGGCTAAAGAGCCACTCATCTTGTACATCTCTCCTTTCTCTTGGATTGCCTCTCCATTCTTCCAAGGTTTTTAGATTAGATTGCTATTTTACTTCTTGTTTCTTGCCTTTATTGTTGAGCTGTTTTAGCGCTCCCGCTTTGGGTAGGCATCATTGTACCTAAAATAGTCCCATTGACCTACTTCGATGGTCATGTGTTGCAAATTAATACATTTTTCTTATCTTATCTTACCTAGGTTGGTTATGGTGATTTAACTACCTAACCACTAACCTTAACACCTCAATGTTACATTGGTCACATAATTAACATATATAGTAGAACACATATTATTAATAGCTTACAATACTATGCAGTGTTACCACTCTAAAAGAATGTGCTTACTTGTCAGTGCAAAAAATCCTGCGTTGGAGTTAAGGGAGTGTTCTAAGTCTTTATATTCTTTTTGTGCCACAACAAATTAGATTTTTTCAAGGACAAAGCTTATTTGGCATTTCTAGGAGGTTTGAGGAGGGCTCTAATAATGATTAGAGTTGAGAAGTGTAGTGTGTTGATTAGAGTGAAGTACCACACCACCTAAAGAAGGATGTCCCGAGCTAAGGATGGTTGGAGTGTTTGGAGTTGCCACCCAAATTTTGGGAGAAAACTTGGAAAACTAGGAAAAGGAGGGTAAGAAAGGAAGGAGAAGGATAGGTCACTAAGTTTTTTAAGAGAGTAATGTTTAATGGCATGCAACTAGTAATTTAGGATTGATATGTGAGTTTATTAGGCTGATTACAACAACACATAAATTAATTGAAGTGATAGAGCAAAAGAAGCGAGATGAATTACTTCCTTCTATTGTATGTGGTCTAATCGATATACTTGCATGAATTTGAAAATGCTATGAGAGTAACAACAAAGAAACAAAAGACATGGCTATATAGATTGAAGGCCATTTGGAAAAGCTCCTTTGGAACCTAAGAAGGCCTACTTTACATGGTCCTCAATTTAGGGTGGCTTGCCTGTGGGCCAAAAACTGGTTATTGAAGTATCTAGGCGTTCTATGAACAAAATGTCCTTTGTGTTAGAAGAATGAAACCATGAATGTTTGTGTTGGTCTTGTAGCTTTCCTAAGGTTCCTTGGCACTAGGCTCTTAAGTTTTGTAGCTAGTACCTCTTGGCTACTATCTCTTGGAAGTCGACCCTTTTAGGGGATTCTTATTTGTGGCTCGTCGAGTTCCACACTGCATGGCTATTGATGGAAGTTGATATTCTTTATCACATTTGGAAAACATCGAATGCATGCATGTTCACAAATGCACAACACAACACATCTTTTACTTGGCATGATACCTCCCTAATCTGTGCTCCTCTACATTTGTAAATCTAGGTGCAAACAAAGGAGGAGATGGATCAGGTGCATTTGCGCTAGTTAATGGACATTTGGACCATGTCACCTTGCATTATGAGCAACCCCCCCAAACAAGCACTCTCCAGAGTGTTCAAGTCTTTCCATAGCTTCTATTGGCTGAGGCCCTTAACATAAAGTAGGTTGAGTTGTTTGTGAGCATTGGGAACGAAGTAGAAGCCAACCTTCACTCCAGGTCCCTAAAGTTCCAAATTTGACAAATATTCTACTATGCTCCTTGCGATTGATGTTCTAGAGCAGGCGATGGAGCTCAAGTAGGGCAAGGATGGATTGAAGCCAATCTTGGTGTATCCTAAGATCCTAAGCCTGCAATAGATGGATGGGGGATGGCCCCCAAAAACAAATACCCTCCTTTTGATGCGGGCATTATCCTCACAATGGCATGATGTGACTCTTTGAGATGGAAAACTGGCCAATTTATGTTACTCCTTTGTTATCTTTGATACTGTGGGCTATGTGGTTTGAATGGCGCTTTTATTTTGGCCCTTTGTGGCTTTAATTTTGATATGATTGGACAACTTTTGATTTTGGCTTAGTGCTTGTGGCAACTATTTGAATGATCCATTATTTTTGTATTAGATGCATGTACCATTATTCTACATATTAATTGAAAGCTGAAGCATTTTATCCAAAAGAAACTACAAGCTACTTGCGCTTGGAGAAGAAACAAACAATCAACAAAGAAGGGTTAGAAACCCAAGCGACATACTTATGATGCTGATCTCCCCCTCATAGGAACAAGCAAGGATATAGCATCTTAGAAACAATGAAAGAGAAACACACAATCAACACACACAATTGAAGATAAAGAAATGAAGTGCACGTATGTGTGACCCAATTGCCCTTAGTGAAGAAGCTTACCTCAACACCCACAATTCTTTGCTGAAGCTTCCTTTAAGGTGGGCATGAAGGTTGATTGAAGTGCAACTAGGAATGAAGCCAGAAACACCATAAGATGCAATTGATCGGTTCAACAAAAAGAGATCCAAGCGAATAAAGAGGAGAAAACAATTGTATCATTTTCCAACACGTGCAGGTTGATGGAGACAACAAATCCAAGCAATCCCAAGAACATGGAAGGTGGAAAGAGATTGCTAAATTGCAAGTGAGCTAGAAATTTGATAGGGTTTTGATATCTAAGGAGGGATTGAAGACCCTCAACAATGAGCAAGAGAGCAACATGAATAGAAATTAGAATGCTTGAGTTGCTGAGCTTGAGTAGGGAAATGATGAATGGTAGCCAATCTTGGCAGATCCTAAGCCCGCAACAAATGGATGGTGGATGTCCTTCGAAGATAAAAACCTTCTTCCTGATGTGGGAACACTATCTCAACAACTGCATGATGCGACTCTCTAAGATGGCCATTTGACCATTTTATGTTATTTCCTTGTTATCTTTAATACCATGGACTACGCGATCTTAATAATGCTTTTATTTTGGCCTTGTGTGCCTTTAATTTTGATATGATAGGAACTTTTGATCTTGTCTTAGTGCTTGTGGTAGCAGTTTGAACTTTGAACGACCCATTATTTTTATATAATAGAAAGTTGAAGCATTTTATCCAAAAAAACTACATCGAGCCACTTGGGCTTGGAGACAAAACAAACAACAAGCAACAAGCAACAAAGAAGGGTTAGAAACCTAATCTACATACTTGTGACACTGATCTCCCCCCTTGTAGGAACAATTACAAGTAAGAATATTGTATCTTAGAATCAATGAAACAAAGACATACAAGCCACACACACAACTAAAGATCAAGAAATGAAGTGCATGTATGAGTGACCCAAGTGCCCTTTAGAGGAGAAGCTTACCTCCTCACTCACAAGCTTGTGCTGAAGCTTCCTTTAAGGTGGGGATGAAGGTGGATTGAAGTGCAACTAGGGACAAAGCCAAAAACACCACAAGACGCAATTGGTTAATCAAAAATTGGGAGTTTCCAAGCCAATGAAGAGGAGACACCAACTCTAGCATCTTCCAACATGTGCAGGTTGATGGAGACAAAGGATCCATGCAATCCCGAGAGTATGGAAGGTGGAATGATATTGCTAAATCGCAAGTGAGTTAGAAATTTGAGAGGGTTTCGATATGTAAGAAGGATAGATTGAAGACCCTTAACAACAAGCAATAGAGCAACATAAAAAGAAATTGGAATGCTTGAGTGGTGGAGCTCTAGTTGGGCAACGATGGTTGGGAGCCAATGTTGGTGGATACTAAGCTGACAACAAATGGATGGGGGATGTCCCCCAAAGATAAAAACTCTCCCCTCGTTGTGGGAACTATCTTGACAATTGAATGATGTGATTCTTTGAGATGGCCAATGTAACAAACATTAATAATAATAAATAACAATAATAATAATAAATAAAAAATAATATTAATCATTGCGCTTAGTAAAAGGACAAAAGACACCCATTCACCTTGTGAGTCGTGACTAGTGAATGCATATAAGTGCATCATCATGACAGTCTTTGTAAATCATCATTCATATATGAATAATTTATTACTTATTATATCTTTATGTACTTGTCAAAATATTCTTGCAATCTTGTGATAAATAGGGATTGTTTATTCCATTTCGTATTGGAGCCAAAGTTTTGGGAAATTTAAGGGTTAATACCAATGGTTTAAGTTTCCTTCAATCGTTGGAAATTTTGTACACAACACTGTCATTTTTCCACACATAGTTGTTAGACAAGTAATTCGTACAACAATAGTTGTTGCCATCATACAATGCCGACCGTCATATGCAATTGTGGTACATTGTTGTACAATTCGTACCAGGCCACTAATCTGTGATTTCCATACAGTTGCATTGCTGTACAACTTAGTTAATTGCCGCATGATTGTGTACCACTGTACAACCATATAAGATAGATAAATAAGATAAGATAATTGTATTAATGTTCGACAAATGACCACTAAAGTAGGTCAATGGGATTGTTGGTACAATTTTGTCCATACAAAGTGGGAGCGCTAAAGCAACTCCTATATAAAAGTAAGATGCAGAAAGTAAAATAGGAGTTTAACCTAGATCTTGGAAAGCCAACTCTGAAGATGGAGAGATGATCCGGGAAAGAGATGTATAAGGTGAGTGGATCTAGAATCTATGATACCAATGGTACAAACCTACCCTGGTTGATTGGAACCATCTCTCCTAACATCCAAGGCCAAATGGAGAAAGTTCAAAATAATGTCTATCCGGACAAAGAACTAGAAGAGGAGTTGGACTGAGTTCTCTACTGTTATTCGGAAGGAAGAACTTGTCGTTGTGGTTTGGAATTGGTTTGTTTGCTAATATGAGGTCTGGACTGACAATGTTGCTGGGGTCTCATAAAAGTAGAAATAGTGCTTCGATTTTGCTAATCTGGGGTTAGGGACATGATCTCTATCCATATGCCACTTGGTGCCCCTAGTTGGGAGCACTGTAAAAAAGGAAATGATCAGTTAGGTGAGAGTTGGTCCAAGATGTGGGTGTGGTTGGAGGATGAGAAAGTGGAGATAGAGGGCCTCTTGCATGTATAAGGCCATGCATCTCTGGTCGGGGTACTTGAAGAAACTGCCATGTGTTCGGAGCTCTCTGAAAGACAATGGAATCATCCTTGGATCTTGTAGTAAACTGGATAGTGGAAGATGAAGTGCTCCTCAATGCCAACCTCTCGAAGATGGCATAGTTGGCAAATCCTGTTTGATCGATCATTCTGATGGTCTATCTCAATCCGCAGTTTATGAGAGCTCACTTTGAAATAGCTCAGAGGTATGCAAAGAGTGTGCATCCAATGGTGAAGTGTGTAATGGGGTTGAACAATGGGTCCGTCCCTTAGAACCATGAAGTGCTTAGCATATGAGATCATCTTTGGACGTAACTTGCGCTGAGGGTTTATCAAAGTGAACTATACAAAGTTACAAACTGCTTGTAGATATCATCTTTGATGATCCTCTTCATCTCTTGTTTGGTAGGTAAGAGGTGGCCAGGTGTAGCAAGGGAATATCTAAACGGAGGAAGCCGATCCATTGTTATACCAATAGATGCTAGGAGATTCGAGACCCTCGTATACTAGCAATGAGTGAGAGTGACTTGGAGAACTAACTAATGCAATGGACTCAGATGAATAGTGGGCCAAGTATGGATATTGGTCCTACCCTTTCACTTATCAACAAAACTTTGAATGCAGTGCAGGGGTGAGATAAGACCAAACATTGTCTCAAGCCCAAAGGGCCAAGCACCAAACTGTGCAAGCACGATGTGCTGAGGGATTGTCTGCTTGCATTTGATGATGTGGTGGTGGAGGATGATCTGTACTCTCTCCGCTGAGGACCAATCAGACTCTAGTAAACCAGGTCCGCAAACAATCCGAAGGTGCCCGAAGCACATACAAAAAGATATTGGAAGGTGCTACAGAATTATGCTCCCGAAAGATGTCTTGATATTGTATTTGAAATAGTGATTCTGAAACATCTAAAGTTTGCTGGGCTAGGGCAATCAAATTGATATTATGAATTCATTCCTCTTTTTTCATCTGCTTAATTAACAAAAGAGAATCACCCATCACAGTAGTAAGCTTGACATTCTGGTTATTGGCAAACCTTAAAAGAGATAACAGAGATAGAAATTCTGCCCTATTATTGCTGCGCTCCTGCATTTGCCTTAAAGGAGAAGAACTTATGTTCATCGATAAATAACATAAAATCAAGTCCACACACATGATCTTGCCAGGCGCCATAAAAAAAATCCCAGGGGGAACCACGATAAAAATTGAGCTCCTGAATATGTCTACCAACCTATGCTTTAACAGTTTTTTGAATAAAGAGTGAAAGTATTAACAACTCCAAGGGCTACAACGATCCAGGTGGATATTGGTGGCCACCCACCTATTCCAACTGGCTCCTCGTGTCCGTTTTTCGTTCAACACGTTCTTCTGTACTGCTTTGTAATTGTGAGTTCTACACTTTTGGGGCTATCTGAAGCCCCACACATCCTTCAGGTGGATACGGGTGGCCTCTCGCCTAATCCAACTGGCTTATTTTGTATGTTTTCATGTCAACACATCTTGCTGTACTTTTAGGGCTGTTTTGGGGCCCTAAATGTTGTTTTTTTGGCTCGCCACAATCCAATTGTAGATGGAGTCAGATTTTGATGACGGAATGTGTAGTTCTCTGAAAGACCTTTCCAATGAGCTATCACGCGCCTAAAACGGAGGTTGTATGCAAAAGTTACGACCCTTGGAAGTTGAGGTACCAAATTACACCAACTTACCCATAGGGCCCACATGACTTTTGGCGTTTCACCTTCTAGGGTTAGGTTTTTGGATGTCTAGGGTTTTGGCATTCATGAGTAATATCGAAAAGGCCTCTGGAGCCTCATTGTAATCCATTCTGCTCAGACGGATGTGCATAGCAGCCACATCTCTTCTCAGAGATAGCTACCACCATTTGAGCAAGTGTTTCAGTTCTGCAGTTTTACAGTTTCAGCCTATTTCATTATTTAATAGAAGATATTGTTCACTGGATATTTGTGTTATTCTTCATATCTTTGTGTTTATTGTATTCAGTCTGTTAATTAGTTCGTTACGCTCCTAAATCCGGATCACACAATTTCTGCAGGCATACGCTTCATTTCAAAGATTTCAGCGTTCCTTTCTGTCCATATCCTTACATGGCCTTAGGCCCTACCCTTAATACTAATACTAGGCTTACTGGAAAGAAAATAAGAAAGAATCCTTTCCTTCTCCTAACCTTTCTGGAACTCCAGATTCTGAATACGATGGGTGTTTGGCCCCTATTTCTCTTTGGAAGGATATTCCGTCCCCTAATTGGGGCCGATTCCAGCGGGAGCTATTTGTTCTGCTAAAGCAACGACCAAATCTGAGTTGCGCCACCCAGCCAGAGGACCGTTAGCAGGGGTAAAGAGGATCAGGGGTTGCAGGAAGAAGGAGCCAGGATATCAGGCCGAGATCCCAAGATTTGAGGAAGAAAGTGGAGGAAGACTACAAAACACTTGGAGATGCACGAGACAATTGACTAGTGTATAGTATTGATTACAATAGCAGTAAGCTAACGGCCTAGATGTTGAATGAATCTTCCCGCCTAAGGGCACAACTCTACAAATGTAATGGCATTGGCCTGTTTTGGGTTGGATGTATAAGGGGTTTCTATTTCTTGATAGGCTGGGAATTGATGCTCTGTTGCTTCCATTTTAATGTAATACAATACCGGATGATCTGGATATTAGTGAATATTAATGGAATGTTCCCCCCTTTCATATTTGATTTCTCTTTCTTATTTATGGTTATTATGTATTCTTCTGTTGCGTTCAACCTATTATGCAAAATGTTATTTATCTATTAGAATAGATGTTGTGATCTACTATAAAGTAATGTTTAATAGTCAGTTCGGTGCCAAAAAGAAGAGATCCCAAAGCAGTCTCCATTCAACAGGGATCCCTAATTGAATGACAGTGTACCAGCCTTGTCTCCAAATTGTTGTGGAAGCCTAATCAGCAATCAAGTTGAAAGTAGCCCTCCCATGAAGTTGAAGCCAACGTACCAGTTCAGCCGGAAGAAAAATATCCAATGAACATCCCATAATCGCATCTACTCCAGCCTTGACTGCTGACCCTCTGCCAACCTTCCAAGCAAGAAATTTTCCAGTAACTGGAAAGGAAAGCGAAGGAGCTTTCCATTGGTTAGATATGCCATGTATGCTCTTGTGTTCTTTCCTTACCCAGTCAATTATAGAACCATTCTCCAAATACTTATCAACAAGAATATCATGCCAAAGACTAGGTTTAGAAATAAAATTCCAAAGAGAGCGAGCCGATAGAGCTTTGCCAAATATAAAGATGTCTTTTAAACCCCAGCCTCCCCATTTCTTTAGGAGAGCAATTTTCTTCCAACTAGTCAGATGTAAACCTCTGAACTCGCTGCCTCTCCACAAGTAATTGAAACGCAACTTTCTGATCTTATTCAAGACTCCATTCGGAATGTAAGCTAGCAAATGCCAGTAGACTGGTATTACTTCAAGTACTGACTTGATCAAAACCAAACGACCAGCACGCGAGAGAAATCTATTACACCAGCACTGAATTTTACTCTCTATCCTTCCAACAAACTACATCCAGTCCCTCTTTCTGTAGTTGTTAGGTTTTATGCAGAAACCCAAGTATTTCATCCCTTCATTAATGTCTCCTCGAACAAAGAGGATTAGAGTATCAATTATAGCCACTAAATGATCGTCCATTGCATATGCAACAGACTTCTGTCTGTTTACCTCAATACTTGTTCCATGACAGTATAGTTGCAAAATATCCAAAAACCTTTGAATTTCCTGTTCAGAACTAAAGCAGAATAATAAAAATCATCTATGAATAAAAGATGGGTGAGAGAAAGTCGCCTTCCTACCGCCACCCCTTTTATCAACCTGCGAGACTTAGCTTTCTTGAGGCATCTGCTTAAACCTTCTGTGATCAGGAAGAACAAATATGGTGATAATGAGAATCCTTGCCTAAGACCCCTGGAGGGTTTAAAGAAAGGAACGGCAGAACCAATAATTAAGACTGCCATTTGAGCAGATGAAACACAAGCCATAATCCATTTCACCATGTTTAGAGAGAAGCCAATCTGGAGTAACATTGCACAATTGATTTTCTACTTCTTCACCCACAGAATTCAAGGCACTATAGTCACAAAGAGAATTTTTGGACTTAAGCTTGCTGTTTTTGGTTCTTTTACACGCAGATCTGCACTTTTTAAAAGCAGATTTTAGGTGTTTTGATTTGCATGTTACCAAGGCAGAATTGATTATTTAGGAGTAAGTCAACATTTTAACTTGCTGTCTGGACTTATTTTACACAGATTTTAATTTTGATTTTGACATACAAGAAGTTATTTTCACAGTTTGGAAGAGTATTTTGTTTCCTAGGATTATATTTTATCTTCAGACTGCATAGGAATCCCCTGTGGCTAGCATGCACTAGCCCTAAGTGCAGGGGGATTGTGCAAGGTAACATTGGCACCTTCACTAGTTACATTTTAACCGGATGGTTTTGAGTGTTAACATTTGTCGGACCTTAAAATAGCACAAAAAACATCCTCAAGTGATTCACATTTCTCCTCTACCAAGCAATTAACAATAGAAAGAATGATTACTTCATGATGAAGTAACTAAACAGTAGTAAGTGTATGACAATTCATAGAAGCTTCTTCTTAGAATTTGTATTATTCTCCACCATGTAATAATAAAGTAAAAGGAATGTGTGTCTAGGAATAATGCAAGTGTATGTTGTCTAAATAACCCCTTTCATTGTGTGGTGCGAATTAGCCTAGGAGGACTGAGTAGCCAAAAATGAAAGAACCAATAAATAAAAAGTGCATGCCAACTCATCTCCAACCAACTCCTGACAGCTCATCAAGAAGGGGGCCCATCAGAAACCTCCCAGAATGCTCCAAAATGAATCAGACCCCATAAAATTGACTAAAAGCCAAGATTTTTGGAATTCAAGGCACTACGGTCACATATATAATTTTCAGAGCTTTAAGTTGCCAATTTTGGTTCTTTTAACAGCAGATTTGAGGCGTTTCACAACAGATTTGCAAGGCTACCAAGGCAGAGTTAATTATTTTAGACAGGTTTTACTTCTGATTTTGACATAACATGTGATTTTGGCAGTTTGGAAGAGTATTTTGTTTCCCAAGATTATATTCATAGTTGCACGGGAAGTGCTCCCAGCATCTCCAAAACTCATTCCGCCAGTTCCGATGTTTGGGAACTTGGGAACAGGGTAAGAAATGTTCCCAATTGGCTGGGAATGGTTTCGTAAACTTGGGAGCTTTTTGGAGCTTCAACGTCAAGGAAATGGGTAGTACTTGGGAACAGGTTTCCAATATAGAGAAAATTAAAATTCTATTTTTGTTATTAATAAGTAGCAATTTTTGGTTTTATTAAATTAAAATACAAATATTTTTATTCAATTATTACAAGCACCTAATTTATTACAAATATTTTTATTATATTTATTTAAAATATCTCTATAAAACAAAGACTAAACTACAAGTAAATCTTATTTAAAAAATGATTTAAATAAAAAACTTGATAATACTCACTTTATAGTTGTGGATATGGATAACTTTTAATGCATGTATGTTTTCCTTTGAGCCCAAACTAAACATGAAAGTCGAATAAATCAACACCCTATCCATGGCAAACATTTGCTCCACTCTGTTGTTGCTGTCAACCAACCATATCATTGATTTTATTGTATTTTCATACTATGAGAGTAGTACTATTTAGCTTTTTTCCAATCAAAACTAGAACAATGGTTCAAATTTACAAAGATGTGCAAAGTTTATATATATGTAAAGTTTAATTGTAAAAAGATATTAAAATTTAATATATGTATTTTGCTTCTCATTTTCTAGTTGAATAAAGTTTTAGTGTTCTATTCAATATATTCATATAATTATTAGCACAAATTAGATTAGTAATTTGAATATTATAGTTGTTCGAGAAATATAAGGTTTTAATTTTGCAAATTTTAATACAGTTCGAAATTGGTACTGATTAATACCAAAAATAGAATTTAATATATTAACGTAGTGAAGGCTAATATACTATGTAGCAATTCCAGCAGATTGTAGGAGTATATCTGTCTTGGATTGGCCTCCAATTTGATAGAAATAAAATTTAATCTGTATCATTCTCTGGATACATTGTAATCTAAAATATTTTTTATATTTGTTTAATATATAATATTGCCGCTCCCAGTTTGACGTTTCCTTTAAATTGGGACGAAACTTGTAGCCATTCTGGACACTTGTAGCCACGTTCCCGCATTCCATAAACTCGTGCAACATAGATTATATTTCATCTCCATATTGCACAGGGATCCCTGCTTGAGGCTAGCAAGCATTAGCCCGAAGTGCAGAGGTATTGTGCAAGGTGACATTGGCACCTTCCCTAGTTACCTTTTAACTAGACAATTTTGAGTGTTATCACTTGCCTTGATATTTTAGTGTATGAGTAAAAATTTGTAGTAAAATCTGTAATTCATTTAAAAAGCACACACTACTTGGGTACTTTGTTGGCTATGTACCTTCGGAGGGCATGATCAAGGAGGTATTTGACCCACATGGTTAGCACTGCCTTAGCACCTATAAGACAACTAAATGCTTTTCATTCCTTGAGAAATCACATTATGTATCCATAGGCTCTTGTAGACCATGAGTTTGTTGCAATACCATTGTTAGGGTTTCCCCTTAGATTAAAAATTTCTCAGCTAAGTAGATCAGCCAATTGCCTAGTACCTTCTCATATAGTTTTGGCTTTTTCTCGAGTGCATATTTGTGTCGATAAGCAATTTTATTTGTCACAGGCTTCCTTTCTTTAGTTCACCTTATGCCCTCGAAGAGGGCTTGCTTATGGGTTAATTTGTCAAAAGACATCAAGGAGTTTGTTGTGATCATGGTAGGAGACACGATGATTAAGAAACTTGTGTGATATATCAATTTGCCTAACACTCATTTTCAGTGCCAAAGCCTAGATTACGATATTCATCACTGCATGCTCATGCTCAAGTCAGATGTGCACTTCACCCTAGCCAATTAAGCTCCTCAAGACATCAAGGAACTTGATGCAAGATGGCTTCATGAAGTTTCTAAGAACGCCCCAAGCAACAAGGCAATTGTAGTCCTATAGCCGAAAATTCTAAGCCTATCTCTGGTGTGTCAATGCCTAATAAGCCCATGACTTTTGTTGTTGGAAAGGAGGTGGCACACCCCTCACAAAACACCTCTTCTCAAGGAGGTGGTATGAGGGATTGCTATTCACCTCCCCTTTTGAACTTCAAGGCATCCACCTCCCCTTCTAAACTCCCAAGTTGTTAAACCCTAAGGAGTCTCAAAAATAGCCCAAGGTCTACAATTTAGAAGATTAATTTGTTTCTTTGCATGTGAAAAGTTTGACAACTTCAAATGCTCATAGAGTTTTGTTCACATTGGGTAACAATGCTTATGAAGATAATATGGACGATAACATTATCGTTTCTCAATGAAGTTAGCATCGTGGAATGTTAGGGGCCTCATTTATGGTTCATAAGATAAGGACCGCACTTCATAATCTTCATATTTTGTGCAATTATGAAGTGGATATTTTTGCGTTTTTGGTAAAAATTGTCTTGAACTATAGTTGGGTGCATGTTGTTGCATTCATGATAGACAATGACAAGGTTAAAGGCAAAGTTGTGACTTTGGTCTTCGTCATGGGTTAGGAGATGAACCCCTTATGGAGATTAGGTTGAATATTATTGAATTTGATTGATCAAATTTTGGGTTAGGCCAATTATATGCGTTTGATGATGCTAAAGAATGAACCCTTTTTTGGAATTGGATGGCTCATGAAATTTCTAAAGCTCACTGGTTGGTGTGTGGTATTTTAACATGTTGGATGCTTAGGTAGACAAATAAGGTATGACACCAAAGTTTTGCACTTTGGAATACTGATTTGTTTCTTCTACCGTGAAAGGTGCAATGAATTTGAATGTTTATGAAGTTCAATGACATTGATGAAGATGATATGGACCATATCACTACCGTTTCTCAATGAAGAATGCCAAGATATTGCTATCATTTCTCAATGAATGTAGTATCATGGAATGTCGGGGGCCATTGACCTCGACATTCCAAAATCTTGACATTTGGTACAATGAGGGAGTGAATTTCTAGGTTTTTGTTAAACATTATCTTATTTGACCGCATATTGCGCTGTCAAAGACAAATAATGGAAAGGGTAAGGTAGAGTTGTGACTCTAGTCTCACTCAATCTTGCATTGTTAGTCATGGATTTGGGACTAGCCCCTCATAGTTATTGGTTTGGATATTATTGAAGTTGGATGATTGAATGTTGGGTTTGGCCACAATACATATGCTTTCGATGATGTCATAGAATGAGCCATTTTTTGGAATTGGATTGTTGAAGAACTCCTTGAAGCTCATTGATTGGTGTGGGGGTATTTTAACATGTTGTATGCTCAAGAAGAGAAACGAGGAATGATACTCATCAAAATGCCTCATGTTGGGAAGTTGCTTGGATTGACCTCAGGGTTAGGCTTGGGTTGTATGACCCCAATAAATTCAAAAGAAAAGAATCCTCCAAATTATGGTTTCAGAAGGGCAACGAATGTTCTAAAAAATTAGATCGAGCCATGTTGTCGGAGCATAATTCCTTTTACTTTGATTGCAATGGTGCAAGACTTGTCCAAGTTTTGGGTGAGGCCATTTTTTCAGTACCAATGGAATTTTTTTTAATGGATGCTTCTAGTCAACACAAGGAAGAGACACTTTCTGTTGGGTGAGAATTTATTACAATGAAACAATATGTCTCTCATGCCCATGTTAGCGATCCTTCTGCTAAGCAGTGACAATTAGGGGGATCTATTTTGCCAAAGTCACTGTGGACTTACACCTAGGTCTAACTACAATAAACAATTGGTTTATGTAGGTGTGCTAGCCCATGAGGGTATATGTCTCTTGGGGAATTTGAACCTTGGGGGTTAACAACACCCCTCTTTACCCACCAACCAAGCCCTCATTGGCCAACACTCGATTTGCTTCTCTTTCACAGGAGCGAATAAAATGTGAATGCACGAGACTCATTTTCCCCTAAATGTTTTGCATATCAAAAACTAGAACTACCTCAATTGCACGACATGAGTTTGGAATCTCTTACCTAGACCCAAGGTGTGAAGATGGTTAGATTGTATGGTGGGAGCTTTAGAAAGAATTTCTGTAGTGAATATGACCAATGGATGACTTACCAAGCAGGAGGATATTGAGGATGAGTTTGTTAATCACTATAGATATGTTTTTTAGTGTTAAGGCCTCACGGAGGAATTTAGGGTGACCATGCAAACTTATGTTGATGTGGTCCTTCGTAGAGTTGTTGAGGCATAGGAAAGAATGTGTGAACAATTATTCACATTGGATGAATGGATGGCTGATGATAAGTCATTAGGATTGGACGACTTTCTATTTACAACACCAAATGGGATTTTGTTGAGCCAAACCTACTTCAAGGATACAAAAAGTTATCTAGAAAAAATTTTATTGGGGGCCTACATAAATGAAGAAATAATCAAGTTCATTGCCAATTTGGGGATACCAAGCTCATTACCAATTTGGGGATCACAAGCTCATTACCAACTTGCGATCGTATACCCTTTTGGATATCTCTTGCAAAATTCTAACCAAGGCCTTGGTCATGTGTGTCAAACATATCTTGCTTGTGATCACCTACCTAGATAAGATAAGATAAGATAAATGTATTAATGTCCGACAAATGATCACTGAAGTAGGTCAATGGGACTATTAGGTACAATGATGTCTATACAATGCGGGAGCGCTAAAGCGACTCCTATAAAAAGAAGAAATATAGAATAGAAATCTAATCTAAAACCTAGAAAGCTAACTCCAAAAATTGTGAGATAGTCCAAGGGTGAGATGTACAAGGTGAGTAGATCTGAATTCTATGGTGCCAGTGGCACAATGCTAAACTGGTCTGCTGGATCCATCTCTCCTAACATTCGAGGGCGAATGAAGAAAACTCAAAATAGATCTTTGTCTGGAAAAAGGAATAGGAAAGGCGCTAAAAAGAGTGTCGCGTTGTTGTCTGGAAGGAAGACCCTGTCACTGTGTCCTGAAAGATCTCATCTGGTGACTAACTTGTCTGCTAATATGAGGTCGTGTCTGGGCACGCCGCTAGGGTCTCATGGAGGTAGAGATACCATGTGTCCTCGCTGATTTGGGATCATCTCTATCTAATTGTCGCTTGGTGCCCCTAGTTGGGAGCACTGTAAAAAAAGAAGTGATTTGTTGGGTGGTCGCCGGTCGCAGGTGTGGATGTGGCTGGAGGAGAGAAGTGCGGAGACAGAGGGCCTTTTGCATGGATAAGGCCAGACAATGTTGGTCGAGGTATCGAAAGAATCTTCCAAGCTTCTGTAGCCCCCTGAAAAGACAGTGGAACCGTCCTCGATTCTCGTAGTAAACCAGGCAACAGGAGATGAAGTTGTTGATTTTTCCTCCTTTGTGGACTTCCGTTAAAATTAATGCAGCTGCAAGAGCCATTCTCTGGGAGGATGACAAAGACCCTAGCTGAGATCTAGGGTCCCCAGTACACTCCTGGGGTTCTTGGTCTGGGATTAAGCAGTTAGAGCCATGGCAAAAGACCCTAGTAAGGGCCCCCAGTGTATTGCTGGGGTTCTTGATGTAAGTCCCTAGATGTGTTCTATGGCCCTTGGATGTGTTCCAGGGAATCCTTGCTCGGTGCTTGGATTGATCCTTGGTTGTGTACCTTGGTGGATAAGACCCTAGTGGCGATCTAGGGCCCCCATATGTGTTTTGGGGTATCCTGGTCTAGGACCAGGTAGTTCTTGGTCAAGGACCAAGCAATTTGATGATGTAAGTCCCTAGATGTGTTTTAGGGCCCTTGGATGTGTTCTAGGGAATCCTTGCTCGGTGCTTGGATTGATTGTGTATTTTGGTGGATAAGACCCTAGTGGTGATCTAGGGCCCCTAGATGTGTTCTGGGGTATCCTGGTCTGGGACCAGGTGGTTCTTGGTTAAATGCCAAGACAAGATGATGTGTGATCTTCTTCTCTCCCAGGATGGTCCATGAGACCTAGGAGCAGTTAAGAAGAAGGACATGATCACATCAGTGACATTCCTCTTATGCTGGGATGATAAAAGCTTATAAGTTATCATGAGACTTATGTGGACATCTTGCCATTGAAGAAGACCCCTTTGACTTTGTCTTGTTGCCTCTCCTTGCTTGGGCCACGTCCTTCTTAAGGCTTATTGTGGTGTTGGTCTTTTCTAGTCACTTTGACATGTTGACTTTCTAATTAATATTTTTATAATTAAAATATTAATTATTTTTATTTTGTTTTATTTGGGTTTTAATTAACCCTAAACCCCTTCCTAAACTATAAAAAGAACCTCACTCTTACTCTCACTCATTATTCTTTCTCCCACACTTCTCTTGGTCTGATTTTTGCTGCGGTTACTCTTGATCAGTTCTATTTTTGGGTGCGGCCTCCTTTGAGTCTATTCTCTTGCTGGTTTTTGAGTACGGCCTCCTTGGAGTCTATTCTCTTGCTGGTTTTTGAGTACGGCCTTGGAGTCTTTTCTTTTCTGCTGTTTTGTAGTGGCCCTCCTGGATCTGATTTTCTGGTTGGTTTATGGTGCGGCTCCTTCCTTGGTTGCTGGTATAGGGTGCAGCCCTCTCCCTTGGAGCTTGCTGTTGCTGGTTCAGTGGTGCGCCTCCCTCTCTCCACTTTTCACCCTGCCACCCCTTCTTGCTGGTGTTGTTCCCTCTTTAGGCTGACCGCTGGTGCCTCCTTGGGTTGCCGGTGGTGCCTCCTCTTGCTGCCGTTGGGGCCTCTTATGTGCTGCCACTGTCTACCTATTTACAGCCTTTTAGGGTTTGAAGAGACAGCCCTAAGACTGCTACCTAAGTCTGCCTATTTGCTGTAGCAGTCCTACATATTTTTGGACAGTTTTGTTTAGGGCTGTTAGTGGCTTCTTTCAGCCTCATGTTAGGACAGTGTTGCCTTTTTGTTTCAGCCCTGTATTTGATGATTTGTATGCTGGGTGGTTTTCTGATATTTTCCCTAAAGTCTTCTTGGCAAAACTGTTCACTAGTTCAAGATGAGATCTACCCATGAGGGTTTGATCCATGAACCATAAAGTTTTTTCTGAGCATACAGAAAAGAGGACAGCAGCAGGCATCTAAGGTAAACTTGTTCATTAATTATTGATAAGGTAATGTTCAGATCTGTTTCTTATCTGTTCTTTGTTCAAGTCAATGTTCAGATATAGTTCAGAGTTGTTTTCTTTAGTAATGTTGAGATCCACCATATTATTTTTGTGATTGATTTACTTCAGAAATATTTGAATTGATTGCTGATCTATATCTACTGTAGTAAATAAAATGAACAAAATATTTCTGTTCTAGTTTACCCTTGAATTTTTAACATGGTTTCAGAGCTTAGGGCGTGAAAAGAACTCAATTGTGGCAGACTTTTGAGCCTGCATAGATCCACATCTAAGGGTTTGTTTTGCAGATCAGCAGTAAGCTTGTTTTATATCATATCTTGTTTTCAGTATGACACCATCATTACTCATTTGAGGCACTAGAACTCGGCCTGTTCTAAGGCTGAGGCAACCACAGGTCCGAGACAAATCTGAGGCTATTGAACAGCAGGTCTGGCTGATTGTAGGAGCAGGTCCAAGCCCTATTTATGGATATTACCAGCAGCAAATCCCAGCCCTGTTCTGGGCAATCCAATTATAGATCCAAGCCACTTCTTGAGGCAGAAGAAGGGCAGCCCTTGTGGCAGCTATTCAGACCAGATTGAGGATGCTCATCATGGAGGTATTTACTATTAAGGAAGCATCTTCACAAAAAATGCAGACCACTAATTTGTCAATTCTAACAGGGAAAACGTATGCAGAAAACTAGTTTACTAGTTCTTATAAACACTTAAATCACTAAAGATCCAAGACCTATAATTTCATGGCATGATCTGAGGAAACAATTAAGTATGATTTTGTGAGGTCACAGAGGACAACAGAAGTGGGAAAATCTGCTATATAAAACTTGTTGTGGCATGTGAAGGCAGCAAGGTATAGTTGTGGTGCTAGGAAATACCACATCAATAAGTTGTGATGCAGGTAAGGGAAAGTTGTGGAGTTGATGAATGCTGCAATCCCAAGGTAGTGATACTGCAAACGGATCATAATACAAGGCTGCAGAGAAGCATAATCCACCATCCCAAAGTTGTAGAATGGACATAAGAGTGGAACCCCACAGTACAGACAAGATGGAGTTGCAAGAGCAGATGGAGACCTACAATCCCAAGTTGCGGAAAGAGAAAGCCAGTAACACAAGTGACAGAGATGACGAATTGTTGCAAGTATTAGAAGTCACATAATCCAACATTGCAAGGACATAAACAAAACTGCAACACATCCAGAAAGCATTGATCAAGTGGAGCTGCCACCTTTCATTTCTGATGAAACACTTAATGAAATCCTTTCAAAGAACAGAATCAAGTTAACTAACATTGAACAAGATGAAGACCTTTACCTGAAGCAGGTCTCGTGCTATGGATGTGACAGATAATCAGGCAGATGGTTTTCTGTTGCGGATTCCTTGTGGTTTTGTTCAAGATTCCTCAATCAAATTTATTGACACTCCAAGCAGACTTCTCGGTAAATACCAAATTGAACTTACAGGGGCACAACTACAAGAGTGGCCAGATCCTCCCATTATACTGCGTAGCCATAAATACCCATACGCCACTAATGACAAATACACTTTTTGTCCTACTTGGGCTCTCTCATGGCAATATCGCCAACAAAACTTGCTGCGAGAAATTATTGGTTACAATGCAGATATCCTTTGCCTTCAAAAGGTCCAAAGTGATCATTTTGAAGAATGGCAAGTAATTCTGGTCAAAGAACTGAACTCCTATAAAAAGGGGTCAAAGTATAGACAAAAAATAAGTGTTACAGCAGACTCAAATAAAGACAGTGGTATGGTCCCCTGAGGATATTGAGTTACTTGAACACACGATACATCTGCATACACAGAAGATGTCTTTGGAAGCTACAGATGGTAGCAGACTGCAAAGTACAAGGTGTGTCTTCAGCCCAAGCAAGTTCAAGGTAAGTCCAGATATGTGTCATTTGCATTTAATCACTGAATTTGAAATAAGTATGTGACTACTATAGACAACAAGAGGAGTTGTGTTTATATTCCCGTCGTATCTATGGACCGGTGTCTTAAAGGAGTACTGCCAGAATCTCAATTGTATTTTGGTTATATGACCAAGGAAGCTGTGATCTCAGCATATACTTGTTTTAATTGATGTAAGCTAGGTCATTTTCCCTGATTTGAGAACTCAACAGTATGTTGGATCATTATACCTGGTACGAGAGTCCAACAAGTTCTCATTTGAGTTTTTTTTTTAGGTTGTGTTTTTTTTCTGGTTAAGAAGCCCAACAAGTTATCTTGGTAGTTGGGGTATTTCTCCCTTGTTTTGGGAACCCAACACATATCCTTTTTCAGTCGGGAGTCTTGAAATTGTAATTGAGCCATTGTCCTTGGTACGGGAGCTCAATAAGATTATACATGTCATCTGCAGTATGTATCCTGCAGTTTTTCGAAGAGAAGACTTGGTTAGTGGATAGTGAGGTCACATGACAATAAGCATAACCTGGTAAAAGTTTGACTTAGCTTTTCATATTAAACTTGGTACCAACACCAAGTATATCTTGAAGAAATACGAAATCAGATCAGAGTCATGGATCTTGCAGACTCAGAGGGAGCCAATTTGCTCATGCAGGGAGGTAGACATATTATAAGACTCAGAGGGAGTATGTGTAGTAGTCCCAGTATGTGAGCTGGTCCATGAGATGCAGCAGGAGCAGGCATGACATCAACTCTAGTGTATGTAGAGGTACTCCTAGAGAGGGAGGCGGTACTACTTCCATAGGGAGAAATTATTGAGTCACATTTAGAGATAGTGGACACCACCATGTATAGATAGATAACTAGTTCATTGATATATTTGACGAACACAAGGCCAAATATATGCTTTGCCGTGAATACATTGAGTCTGTATATGGTTGAGTCAAGACGTGTTCACTTGGTTGCGACAAAGACATGTGTTAAGGTACCTGAAGGTTATAGTGGACTATGCACTTAGATACACTTCTAGTGGAAATGTAATGCTTCATGACTATACAGATTCAGATTGGATGGGCAGTACAGTGGATCGGAAGAGCACTTCCAGATATTGTTTTAGTTTGGGTTCAACTATGATCTCCTGGTCCAGTAGGAAGCAAGGCTCCATAGCCCAAAGCACTGCAGAGGCAGAATATATTGCTAGTGGAGAAGCAATATGACTCATAAAGCTACTCTCAGATTTGTTCAGTGCTGAGCTGGAACCCACAATATTTCACTATAATAACTAGAGCTGTGTAAAGCTCTCTGAGATTTCTGTGTTTCATGTCAGATTGAAACACATTGAGATGAGATATCACTATGTTTGGGACATGGTGCAGAAGAACACT
Organism: Picea engelmannii; assembly: GCA_009831015.1. Lineage (NCBI taxonomy): Eukaryota > Viridiplantae > Streptophyta > Pinopsida > Pinales > Pinaceae > Picea > Picea engelmannii. Next base: position 483,181 of record ML780587.1, read on the forward strand.
CTTAGTATTCAGTATGTTCCGACGTCGGAACAAACTTTAGATATTTTGACCAAGCCTCTGTTGTTGACAAAGTTTGTATATTTTCAATGACAAGCTTGGTGTTGCTGAGAATGCCTCTCTTGCTAAGAGGGAGTGTTAAAATTAATGCAGCTGCAAGAGCCATTCTCCGGGAGGATGACAAAGACCCTGACTGAGATCTAGGGCCCCCAGTACACTCCTGGGGTTCTTGGTCTGGGACCAAGCAGTTAGAGCCATGGCAAAAGACCCTAGTGAGGGCCCCCAATGTTTGCTGGGGTTCTTGATGTAAGTCCCTAGATGTGTTCTAGGGCCCCTGGATGTGTTCCAGGGAATCCTTGCTCGGTGCTTGGATTGATCCTTGGTTGTGTACCTTGGTGGATAAGACCCTAGTGGTGATCTAGGGCCCTTAGATGTGTTCTGGGGTATCTCGGTCTGGGACCAGGCAGTTCTTGGTCAAGGACCAAGCAATTTGATGATGTAAGTCCCTAGATGTGTTTTAGAGCCCTTGGATGTGTTTCAGGGAATCCTTGCTTGGTGCTTGGATTAATCCTTGGTTTTGTACCTTGGTGGATAAGACCCTAGTGGTGATCTAGGGCCTCCATATGAGTTCTGGGGTATCCTGGTCTTGGACCAGGTGGGTTTTGGTTAAATGCCAAGACGAGATGATGTGTGATCTTCTTCTCTCCCGGGATGGTCCATGAGACCTAGGAGCAGTTAAGAAGAAGGACATGATCACATCAGTGACATTCCTCTTGTGCGGGGATGATAAAAGCTTATAAGTTATCATGAGACTTATGTGGACATCTTGCCATTGAAGAAGACCCCTTTGACTTTGTCTTGTTGCCTCCCCTTGCTTGGGCCATGTCCTTCTTAAGGCTTATTGTGGTGTTGGTCTTTTCAAGTTACTTTGACTTGTTGACTTTCTAATTAATATTTTTATAATTAAAATATTAATTATTTTTATTTTGTTTTATTTGGGGTTTAATTAACCCTAAAAGGTTGGGTTAATTTACTTAACCCTAAACCCATTCCTAAACTATAAAAATAACCTCACTCTTACTCTCACTCGTTATTCTTTCTCCCACACTTCTGTTGGTCTGATTTTTGCTGTGGCTACTCTTGATCAGTTCTGTTTTTAGGTGCGACCTCCTTGGAGTCTATTCTCTCGCTGGTTTTTGAGTACTGCCTCCTTGGAGTCTATTCTCTTGCTGGTTTTTGAGTACGACCTACTTGGAGTCTTTTCTTTTCCGCTGTTTTGTAGTGTGGCCCTCCTGGATCTGATTTTCTGGTTGGTTTATGGTGCGGCTCCTTCCTTGGTTGCTGGTATAGGGTGTGACCCTCTCCCTTGGAGCGTTCTGTTGCTGGTTTAGTGGTGCGGCCTCCCTCTCTTCTCTTTTCAGCCTGCCACCCCTTCTTGCTGGTGTTGTTCCCTCTTTAGGTTGACCGCAGGTGCCTCCTTAGGCTGCCGGTGGTGCCTCCTCTTGCTGCCGCTGGGGCCTCTTATGTGTTGTTGTTGTCTACCTAGTTACAACCTTTTAGGGCTTGAAGAGACAACCCTAAGACTGCTACCTAAGTCTGCCTATTTGCTGTAGCAATCCTACATATTTTTGGACAGTTTTGTTTAGGGTTGTTAGTGGCTTCTTTTAGCGTCATGTTTTGACAGTGTTGCCTTTTTGTTTCAGCCCTGTATTTGATGATTTGTATGCTGGGTGGTTTTATGATCTTTGCATGTTGGGTGGTTTTATGATCTTTTCCCTAAAGTCTTCTTGGCAAAGTTGTTCACTATTTCATGATGAGATCTACCCTTGAGGGTTTGATCCATGAACCATAAAGCTTTTTCTGAGCATACAAAAAAGAGGACAACATCAAGCATCTAAGGTAAACTTGTTCTTTAATTATTGATAAGATAATGTTCAGATCTGTTCTTTGTTCAAGTCAATGTTCAGATATAGTTCAGAGTTGTTTTCTTTAGTAATGTTTAGATCCACCATATTATTTTTGTGATTGATTTTCTTCAGAAAATTTTGAATTGATCGCTGATCTATATCTACTGTAGTAAATAAAATGAGAAAAATATTTTTGTTCTAGTTTACCCTTGAATTTCTAACAACTTCAACCCTTGGTATGATCTAATACCATGTTGATATTTTACAACTTCAATCCAGCACCTGACAATTAGCTCAAAAATAAAATCACTTTATCTACTAAAAGCACAGCTGAGTAATCTACTAAACATGCAGCGAAAGCATAAAATAGGAAGCCAAAATCTCACACACAAGACACCAATATTTTTGGGTAAACTACCCTTTGAAAAACCTCGGAGGGAAAACCAGTTCCAAGATGCTTTTATTAAGGTCAAATCAGGGCTCCTGTAACAAGGAAAATGGCCCACTGTGAGAAATACAACTACAGAAAAACCTGGCCAATTCTGCTCTATCGTACGACCCCTGAACAACATGCTTTTCAAGGTCTATGCGATTCGCCTTCCTGTGAATTGCTTATGTACACGACTGTCTACACTGTGATTCGTGCACATGTACAAAAAATTTGTACGGACACTTCTGTATGACACACCTCTTCCCCGTGGCTTCAATCCTTTGAAACCCACCTACGACTGCCTCTGCTCTCTCTTCTCCTTGACCTGTTTGATCTCTAGATGGAAGTCCTTCTCCACCTATCCAAGATCTTGAATCACGGTCCTTTGTGATCCAACCCTTCTGCATCAACACTTGGATGAAGTCTCTTCACCCACTCAGTGGGATGTCCTCTCTCTCGTTTAAGCAAAAGTCCTTTTATGCTTCTACACTCCTCACCAAGGCTGTTGGGAGCGTGGAGCGGGAAGCGCAGATTTTCAAAAATCTCCGGGAGCGGGAGTGTTTCGGGAGCCTTTTTCCTATAATACATAATATATATATATATATATATATATATATATATAAACATGCAGAATGTTGAATCAATTGCAAAAAACATGAAAACATAGATATAAGATCATTTAACTAATTGATTAGTGATGAATCGTTGATCATTAAAGCATCAACCATTTAGTACATACTACATACTACACATATAACATCAATCATAAACATATGTGGGACTCAACATAAAATCATCATAATATCAATCATAAAAGCATCATAACATCAATCATAAAAGCATCATAACATCAATCATTAACTTCAAAGGTAAATTGTCATATGATGTTCTTAAGTTCATAAGTTCATAAGTTCATTGTTTACAGAATAAGCCATCATAAAGAGTCAAGACTCAAGACAAAGTACTAAGTTTTAGAGACTACTTCTAAACATGAAACAAAAAAAGAGATCTAGCAAGTACTAAGTACTATGCTCTAAGTTTTCCTCTTGCCACGAGAAACTTCTAGTTTCTTCTCCCGTGATCTTTGAATAAGAGGAGGAACAGGTGGAAGTGATCGTGGAACACGACCAACAGCTGAATGGCCCCCACGTGACAATGGATGCTGTGCAGATAAAGCTAAAACTGATGAATCTGGAACCCTTGTAGTGGATGGGGGTGGCATGTCTCCTCCAGGAATATGATCGCCATCATGATCACTCAAAAGTTCCTCTTGCAAGCGCTCTAAAACAATGGTTCCATCCTGTAAATTAG
>ML780587.1:508582-525238 GCA_009831015.1 Picea engelmannii
AGCTTGGGCCCAACCCTAATCTTTTAAAAAAAAACCAAAAAACATCTTTATCTTGCGTCCGCGGCCTTCTTGACAGTTTTGACCGGTTTTGACCGGTTCCGTACGGAACCGGTCAAAAACGGTTCTCTTCACCGGTTCGAACCGGAAATGCCCTGAAACCGGTCGGACCGGCCGGTTTTGCCGGTTCCGGTCCGATTCTGGCAACACTGGGTCAAACCCTAATTGTAATAGGCAGAATGAGAGGTTGGCCCCCAGATTAAATTAAGGTGGTTCTAACCATCCAGAATGAGAAGTCGGCCCTGCCAGTGAAAAGACACTTTCGTTCACACCTGCCAAATTGTATAAATAAAGGAGGCCAACACCTCATTTGTTCACTCACTCACTTGTTCATCAGAGTGCAAGTTTGGAGCTGCAGTTGGAGAAGAAGGAAGACAGAGAGAGGCGCATTCTCGGGAGAGGACTTTCTGTATTGTTTGGTTTATTCTCTTGGCATTGTATTGGCTATCTATATTAAGGAAGTTTTTGCTGGGTTTTCTCCCCCATGAGGGTTTCCCAGGATAAATGATGTGTCTCTTGTGATTGTGTATTTCTCAGTGATCCTATCTATGCTATGGTTATCTAGTAAATTGAAAAGAAACCTAATAATAACTTAAACCTTAACAAGAAGGGGGGGGAGAGGTGACTTGGATTATGGGTTGCCTAGGGACATCATAAATGGAGGAGGTATGGGTGAACATCGATTTGGGATTATGAGTAAGAGGAGAGTAGTGAGGAAAGGTGTGCCAAAAGTTTTTGAGGGAGCGGACAAGGGAAGCGCACAACTCACACCTCCTTTGGGAAATGAAGAGGTGCTTCATATGGCGGAGAAGGTGGCGGTAGGAAGCTTTAAGATAGGTGTAGGAGGGGTGAGTGTGAATGAAGGCATGTCAAAGTTGACTGTGGAGTTTTTTGCATTTGTTGTCATACCATTTGTTCATGTCATACCATTTGTTCATGGGGCAGGATCTAATTTTAAGGGAAGGTGAGGTGGATCTTGTGTAGTGGGAGTATGTTTGGAGAGCAGCTTCCCAAATAGTGGATGAGAGACAAGTATATTTGGCATCGATAGAGGCGAGGCACGAGAACTGGGACTCGGATGGGAGCATTTGGCGAAGATGAGATGTTAAGATGTCGGGGTCACCCCCATCAAAGTAAAAGGTAGTTCGAGGTGGACTAGGAGGGGGGTGTTAGCCTGAAGAAAGAAATACAGAACAACGTGGTTAGCTAAGGTGACGGGCGTCACCAAGAAATGGTGGAAAGAGGGCAATTGATTTTGGAAAATGTTTATTGTAGTGTGGGAAGTTATGTTGTAGGCCAAATGTCTCTCAATGCCCTCATTGCCAAGGTGCTTTTTGAGAAGGCTAATGATAGGGTTAAGTGGCCCTTTATTCTGACCATGCCTAAGGCATTTGATTTTGGACAATTCTCCTTAAATTAAAGTAGCGGAGACTCTTTTTAGAGGCTTTGACTTGTTTGTCCATCAATAAATCTAATTCAGTTGATCTAGGGTTCTTTAGATCCATTTTTAAGGTTGCACTTTGGCCTTGTCTCTTTATGTAATTGTAGCAAAGGCCTCATCAATGTTATTCCTCTCAAAGATTTAGATAAATGTTGAATGGTCACTTTGCATATGACATTTTCCTCACTATTCTCGAGAAATAAGAATCATGGAAAACACAAGGGAATGCATCCATTTTTTTTGTGAATGCTCTGGTTTCATAATCTAGTGGTCTAAAAATCAATGCTATTGACAAAACCTTTGAGACACGTTTGCTTGGATTGTTGTGCAGGGCTAGTTTTGGGTCCAAGTTGGCCAAATTTTTATGTTCCTTTGTATCTTGTTTGCCTTTCAAGCTTCATCCAAGGATGTTTAGGATTGTCATTCAATGAGTGGAAAAGGAAATTGAAAAATGACCGACTTTGGCTGCCATATTTTAGATATACACAAAAGTCTTAGTAGCCACCCATGTGTCTTGCTCTTGTTGGGTCCCTTCTGCAAGTGCTCACCATCAAAGTTGTCAGCACTAAAACCAGATTGGAATTGGAAAAGCCAAAATCTCAAACTACACTGAAATTGAGAAAAAATTGGAAAAGTTTGGTCATAAAAAATGCATAAAATATTAAAAAAAAATTAAAATAAATAAATTTAATATTCATGTACATCGATGTAAATCCAAATCATTAGACACCAAATATGCAAAGTTTGCTCAGGTAAATAGCATGTAATTGTAAACATAGATAAGATAAGATAAGATAAGATAAGATAATTTTATATGTTCGACTAATGACCACAAAAGTAGGTCAAAGGGACTACTTGTTGATGTTTGGTAGCTATGGGAGGAACTTTCCCTCCTCGATGACCTTTCTTAGATGCAGAGAAGATTCCAGAAGCAAGAGAACCATTGGACAGATGTGAAAATACCCCAGAAGAGAAGTCAGCCCAGAAGAATAAAGAATAATGAAAAGACACCTTCCCAGAAGAGAAGTCGACCCAACTAGAAGGACATGAAGACTATAAATAAGGAGGCGCCTTAGCTCATTTGTACACTCACTCACACTCTCTCAGCTACACAAAAGTAAGGTGCAAGTTTGGAGAAGGTGTCACAACTGTTGCAGTAACAGAGTTTCTTCTTGTTCAGTCTTTCTTGTATCTCTCTCTTGTGCGCTACTCTTGGTAGTGGTGCGCTATCTTGGCATTGTGCTGCTGCTGCAGATGTGGTGGTGCTTTTGGTTGAGCTGGCCTTTGAGCTAGGGTTTATTTGTTTGGACTTGCTCTGTGAACAAAATCTATCTTAAGAAAGGTTGCTGGGTTTTTCCCCCATTTGAGGTTTTCCCAGGATAAATCTCTTATGTTCTTTTTGTCTCTTGTTTATGCTGCCACTGCTCAATACATGATATATATATGATAATGGTAATGAAGTAAAAGAACACTAGTAACTCTGATGCTCAGTAAAGAAGGAAAATCTAACATGGTATCAGAGTTGGTTACCTTCAGAACAGTTTGACCACTGGAAGGAAGATCGCTACAACAACACCTGGCAGCACCTTGCAGCTGCAATACTTTTTCAAGCTCGTTGAGCACTATCCTAAGGACGTTGGGGATAATTCCTTCACAGAGCAGTGCGCCCTAACCTAGCGCACCCCTTGAAACCCTCATTGTACAATTTAGTGAAGTTTGAAAAATCGAGGTTTTTTAGTGCTAGGGTTTCTACCAGCAAAAAATGTCAACCAACATGAGAGTTTAAGATAGATTGGATGAAGTAGATAACTTCAGATCCTAGAAGCACAGAGTTCTCCTCATTCTAGAGGAGAATGAGTTATTGGATCATATCAAGCAGATGCTTTCAGAACCAGAAGAAGAAGATGCCAAAGCAAAGTTCAGGAAGAATGAAGTCAAGGCCAAGAGGATCTTGACAGACTCAACAAAGGATCATCTGATACCTAATGTATTAGAATTGAAGACACTAAAGGAAATGTTTGATGCCCTAACCAGACTTTATGAAAGTAAAAATACCAGTCGAAAGCTTACTCTAAGGCATCAACTTAGAAATGTGACAATGAACAAGCCAAAAACAATAGCCAACTATTTCATGAGGATCTCGCACATCAAGGACCAGTTAGCAGCTATTGGAGATCCAGTAGAAGACTATAGAAGACAACTCAAGTGGGACATCAACAACTAAACTCTAGGTTTGCATATCAGGTTTGATATTTTTTTATATTGCTGCAGTTTAAGTAAGTGTTGTAACTAGAATAACAGTCTTTAAATTCTTTTATTGCTATCGCTATTGCTAGTTTAGTAAACACTTGATTATAGTTGTTACGACTACCATTAGGTGAATACTCATATTTTTTTTTTTTTTTTATGCTGGCGGAATCGGCAACTGGGCTGGTCTCGTACTCGCGTGACACGGTGTCGATTCCGACTGCTACCACTATAACCTCCAGGTGCCATACGTATGCCCCTTCCGCAGGCACGGGTAAGTCGGGGGGACTTGAACTTGAAACCTCATCGTACATAACACGCTATATCACGGCACTTGCCAATTGAGCTGCCCCCCGGGGGCTAGGTGAATACTCATATTAATAATGCACTTGTTTACAAGATAAATTGATCTCCTCTAGGAGATGTTCTTGGTTGTTGACCTTGTTCCAGGCAGGTTATCTTGTAAATTCCATGGAGATGTTGTTGTCCTTGTTTCTTGTTCCGGGCAGGTCACAGGTAATAACTCTGAGAGGGAGCTATAATGATGGTTGCAGGAGGCGACAATTTAGATGGTCTCTAGCCGAGACATGGAGCAGACTATCCAAACATAGAGTTGTGCACATCCATGTAATGAAGGAGAAGAGGATGAAGTTAGAACCTTTTGGCAAGAAGGGTACTTTTGCGGATACAGAGTATTTCATATGGAGATCGATTGTAAGGACTAGAAGGATCCAAAGATGACCATACAAATCCCTCTAGTTAAGTTGATCACTCATCAAATCACTAGAAAGAGTCAGTAGAGCTAGAAGGGCCTACCCATAATCGTTATAGTGACCAGGAAGAGACCAACATGGTCCCATGATACTTTGCAGAATGCAAAGGAGATACAGATATATGGCATTGATGAGCCATATCATGAGGAGGAGTAGATGGCTCCACCAGTGGTGAGGCAGGCGACCCTACCAAGTACCAACTCAGAAGGAGCTAGAGTTTAGAGGGAGTCAACCCTCAGGATCCAGTAGGGAGGAGTAGCCTCCCCAGGACAGTTCATAGGAGATCAGACTTCAGATGAGGTTAGCACATGTAGAGGGAGCAGATGGATCCAGAGATTATATAGACTCAGAGGGAGTCAAGCTTAAGAGGGAGCATGCAGACTCAGATTGAGCCTGATCTTAGAGAGATTCATTGGCTTAGAGACTTTCATTCAGAAAGTATTCCTCCTCAGATTCAGAGACGTCTTCCAGGACTGAGAGACAGGAGGCTAGATCGAAGCTTCAGAGGCTTCAAAGAGATATGAGACCTCCTAGGAGGATTCCCTTGTTTCAGTGACAGAGGAGGAAGCCAATTAGAAGGATTGGGATATAGATTTTTCCTTGGTTCCGAGACTAGAAGGAAAGTCAGTGGTGACTTCCAAGTTGATCTACAAGATCAAGCATGCTACAAATGGCAACATAGAGATGTACAAAGCTTGATTTGTGGCCAGAGGAGTCTCCCAGCAAGAGGGAGAAGATTATGACGAGACACTTGTTCCAGTGGCCAGAAGAAGTGTACATAGAACAACCACAAGATATGTGAGATGGAGTCTCATGTCTGCAGATTGAAGAAGGCTTTGTACGGGCTTAAGCAGGCACCCAGGGCATGATATGCCAGATCAAACAATTACTTGATGGGCTTGGGAATGGTTTCCCATTGATCCTATATATGGATGACCTGTTTCTTACAGAGGATGAGAAGCTCACAGATGGGTGCAAGAGGGAACTCACTTTAGAGTTCGAAATGAAGGATCTGGATTTGATGGGATTGGAGGTGTGGCAGATGAGATTTTCCTTAGCCAAGGAAAATATACCATTGAGATCCTGCAAAGACTCGGGATGATGGACTGCAAGTCCATGGCCACACCTATGTTGACAAATCTGAAGATCTTGAGTGATTCATCTTCAGATTTGGCGGATCCCACGATGTACAGACAATTGATCGGATCCCTTGATGTACCTGGTTAACACTAGGTCGGACATATGTTTTGAAGTGAGCACTTTGAGTCAGTACATGGTTGAGCCTATACATGTACACTGGATAGCAACAAAACATGTGTTGAGGTACCTACATGGTACAGTTGGATAGGGACTGAGATATGTCTCGAATGGAGATGTGAAGCTCCAGGGTTATACAAACTCTGACTTGGCAGAGAGTGCAGTGGATCGGAAAAGCATATCAGGATGTTGCTTTAGATGTCAGTGGCACTCAGTACAGTGGAGGCAGAGTATATAGCAGCCAATATTTCAAACCGTGAAGTAGTGTGGATTCGAAAGTTTCTTACAGGACTTCACTCGAGACATGATGCAGAAGGGAGCAGTGAAGCTCTAGTACACATCCACAGATGAGCAGATTGCGAACATTCTCACCAAGCCTTTGTCCAAGGCGATGGGCATATGAGTAGCATTGGGCAGACATTCTCCCAGATTGGTCATGTTGATTTGACCAAGGGAGAATGATACATTCACTCACAGAATTAGCCATGCTGACTTGACTAGTGGTGAATGGCCCAGGCGCAGTCTTTCTCCTATTAGTCATGCTGATTTCACTAGGAGTGAAAAAGATTCGAGGTGCTCCAGAGACAAGCTTGGGGTGATGCAGAATGTTCACCCTCGTTGAGAGGGAGGTGTGTTGTTTTCTTCTCATGCCGACTAACCCCTTTGGCCAAGGGTTCCCTAGATCAGTCATGTGAGGTGATTGAGGGGGTAATGCACCGTCGGACCTGATGAGAGAAGAAGCATCGCACGCATAGTCGTGAGGACTATGGGAGTAGCTTCGTGCTACTGGATGAGACTAAAACTATGGCTGATGGCATTGTAGTAGTTGTGTGCTACTAACTGATTGCTGCATAGATATAGAGACATCGACTATGATTATGGCTGATGGCATTGTAGTGGTTGTGTGCTACTAGTTTATTGCTGCATAATCATAGGTATGACTATGGCTGATGTCATTGTAGTATCTGTGTGCTACAAGCTGATTGCTGCACAGTCATACAGATGACTATGGTTGATGGCATTGTAGTAGCTGTGTGCTACTAGTTGATTGTTGCATAGTCATGGAGGTTGCAGACTATGACTATGGTTGATGGCATGGTCGTAACTTTGTACGGCTAGTTGATTGTTGCATAATCATAGAGACTGTGATACTGCATGGTGATAGCTTGTGTAGCTATCAATTGATTGCAGGAGAGAGACATTGTGTCTCTGGATAGTAGTTGTGTGCTACTTGGAGTGGTTATGTACCACTGGATTGTATTGTGTACTACTATGGATCGACACAGTCATGTTCTATTGGATGACATTGTAGTAGCTGTGCTTTACTAGCTGATTGCCATGGAGACTACCGGTTCACATTGGAAGTAGCTGTGTGCTACTTGATTGCAGAGATTGTGACAGATGATTTGAGCTACCGATGGCATTGTAGTAGCTGTGTGCTACTAGATGATTGGAGAGTAGTCAATGGACTACTAGATGAAGACATCGTGAAAGATACCTCCCTAGCTAAGAGGGAGTGTTGATATTTGGTAGTTGCGGGAGGATCTTTCCCTCCTAGATGACCTTTCTTAGATGCGGAGAAGATTCCAGAAGCAAGAGATCCATTGGACAGATGTGAAAATATCCCAGAAGAATAAAGAATAATGAAAAGACACCTTCCCAGAAGAGAAGTCGGCCCAGCTAGAAGGACATGCAAACTATAAATAAGGAGGTGCCTTAGCTCATTTGTACACTCACTAACACTCTCTCAGCTACACAGAAGTAAGGCGCAAGTTTGGAGAAGGTGACGCAGTTGCTGCAGTAACGGATTTTCTTCTTGTTTAGTCTTTCTGGTATCTCTCTCTTGTGCGCTACTCTTGGTAGTGGTGCGATATCTTGGCATTGTGTTGCTGCTGCAACTGTGGTGGTATTTTTGGTTGAGCTAGCCTTTGAGCTAGGGTTTATTTATTTGGAATTGCTTTGTGAATGGAATCTATCTAAGAAAGGTTGCTGGGTTTTTCCCCCATTTGGGGTTTTCCCAGGATAAATCTCTTGTTCTTTTTGTCTCTTGTTTATGCTGCCACTGCTCAGTACATGATATATATATGATAATGGTAATGAAGTAAAAGAACACTAGTAACTCTAATGCTCTATAAAGAAGGAAAATCTAGCACTATTGAGTACAATGATGTCAATACAATATGGGAGTACCAAAAGGTCTCCTATAAAAGGCAAAATGCAGAAAGTAAAGTGCAACAAGGTAGAGTAGTAGAGAGTGAGATCAGTTCCGAGGTATGAAGAACCCTTGATCTCGAGCTAAATGGAACTAATTTAAGCTTGGATTAGGGCTTGGGAGGTGGGGAAAGAGAGCTGGCAAATCGGGATTTGTTGTGTGGTTGAGAAAACTATAAGAGCTTGATAGCTGACTGGTGTGCATGTTTTAGAGTCGGGCTTGGCACCTGTCCTTGTGGATTCATAGCGTTAGCTTGGAGGTGGCTTGTTGTAGAGAGTGAATGTTCAACAAAGCCTAAGGTTGGGTGGGTAGAATGTCCGATGTCTGCAGCCAGTTGGTGAAGCTATTCTTTAAAGATAAGTTCTCTGTGTTTCTCTGTAAATTATATTTTTGCTATTTATTGGTTTCTCTGTGATGAGTTTATAACCTGCTTGTTTGCTGTTAATGCTGTGCATGGCATGATAAACATTTATTTTATAATTTAATATGTTTCTTGATTATTGCATGTGCTTACATCATACTACTTGATTTATTAATTGGTATCAGAAGTTCAAATTTGCCCAAAAATGCGAATTTTTGAGGTATCGGGGCTTCCATGGAGTAAATTGGGGCTTACGATGCATTCCTAGGGAGTGGGGAGGTATGGGGATTATTAAGACTCGTACTCAAGTCCAAGATTTCTTTTCTAAATGGGTCACTGGGGCGATGTAAGGAAATGAAGCATGTAGCAACTTTTGAGGATTTACCTTCGCTTAAAATCTGCCCTACACAAGAAATCTTGGATGAGTCTCCAGATCTGGTTTGTCCTTCAATGATCATCTCCATGGTGAACTGATCCAAAATGGATTCGAATTAAAATCCTCTCTTTTTTTTCGACTTTGTAATAAAACTTTAATTTTGAAAAGTTTGAATTAATGCCTAGAAGCCAAAATCCATGGAAGATGAAAAGACTCATTTGATGGTTGGCCTTCAAAGGCAGCTTTATTAAAAGAGTCCTATAAACAAAGGACAACAAGAAAGAGGAGAGCAAGAGAGCTAGAGAGGAAATGAAGAAGGGCAGTAGCAGAAAATGAAGGATTTGGAAGAAGAAGCCCATTCGAAGATCAAAGGTTGTCTCTGATTGAAAACTATCTGCAATTTTGCCAATGAGTAAGAATGCATTAAATCCGTGATTGGGAATGCATATCTCACCTTTGTAACTTTCCTGGGCAGAATAAAAACCCTGCCTAATGTTGGTTTTCCCATTTGGGTTTCCAGGGTAGATCTGTGATGTTCATAATGTCTCAAGGGCTGTGTGAATGTTTCTATGGATGCTTGTTTTGATTCTGGCATGCCTTTGATTTGGAAAATAAATTTCAGTACTTTTATTCTCTTATGGGTTCAGCGGTTTAATTAATTGTTGGCGAGTAATCACTGCCAGAGCCCTAATATACAATGTTCTGTTGTTTGCTGATTTGCTGGTTTGATTTCCTGTGGTCATTGCCCTTTGTGTGGGAGCAATGTTGCCACTTTCTATACCAAGCAGTGAGAGTGCTGACTGTCACCTACAGGCATTGAAACCTCTGTTAAGTGCTGAATAGTTGGTGTTTTTATTTCCGAATTGGTAGCTACAGCACTATGGGTCATTTGTTAAACTGCTGGGCAGATTTTATTCAAGGATAGCTGTATTCACCACCTTATAAGCCCTCAATTGTTTGTTGGAATCATTGGAAAATGCCCCACACCTTTAATTCGATGTGTGGTGAGCAGTAGCACCCACAACCAACAACCTCTTGTTCTGTGCTCTCAGAAGCACTAATACGCTGTCATCTACAACCATCTTCTTTTTATTGGTTCAACCACCTTTATAATCAAATATATACGTACATAACTTTGTCATTAGTGGGAAATGTGATATTCATGTCAATTGTTTGAACACATGCCAATATCAATTGTATTGACAGAGGAGATGTTGCTTGGAGTGTATGTACTATGTATGCAGCTGAGTTTGTCTTTGCTATTGGTCATGATGGATAGTGGATATTACAGCACCCAGTAACTTCAGTGGAATCAGTTTTTTGCTCAATGTGTTGGATTGTGGAAGCATTGGTGTTTTGATACAGAGCTGATCTCCTTTTGTTATTCTCTGCTACAGCCTGTTTTTTTTGTTATGTTCTGTAATAAGCAGATTTTGGTTTAGTTGCTGGCAATTAAAAAACGATCCATTCTATTCTTTCTGTTGATGGGCGTTGGCCTGAGCACTCCAGCAATTAACCAGAGCTGAAAACTGAGTCTTCATTCCAGTGAACCTAGAATAGAGAACAGAAGTTTGGTCTCAGCCCAATAAGGAGTGCAAAGAATCTAAATTTTATGCCACATAGTATCTATGTTGATGAGACAAGGTTTGCAGAGAATCAAAATTTTATTCCGCAGAGTATCTGTGTTGATGAGACGGACAGGCCACAGGCTCACTGTCTACAGATCATGAACTGAACGTGTTGCATGAAGTTAAAGTTTTGGCCAAGACTACATGGTTTTTGGTGTTTAGATTTTTTGAAAGCATTGACATTGTGAGAGGCATTTTTGATGCCTAGACTCGTGATGGGTGCCTTGGACAGAGCTAAAAGTCAAATTTAGAATGGACAACCCAGATGGGTTGGTGATTGAGCGATCAAAGAACTTATCCTTGATTCTTGGTCATAAAGTTAGGTTTGCAATCACTTGAAGCCTTGTGGAGGCACTCAAAATGGAACAAAGCCAAGGCCTTTAAGAATTACAAGCCTTATGATGGCTACAAGTGTATTTTCTGTAAATCTATTTTGGATGTTTGATTGAACAAGCTTCAGTGGCTCAAATATAAGCAATTTACTTTGCTCTTCCCACAGTGCAACGTATGGAAACCATTGGTAAAGCCCAAGAAGGCTTTGTTTTCTTGGTCCCTCATCCTTAATGGGTTGGCTCTCCATAACCGGTTGATACACCTTGGCATCCCTCAACCTAAGTGCCTATTGTGTGGCCACCCCAAAAACCTCAAACATCTCTTCTAGTAGTAGTGTGTGTTGTTGATTGCAGCTTCATGAGACATCCTCCAGATCGTTCTCCTCTGGACTGAGTTGAGACATCTGTGTGAGGAAGCCAAAGCGTTGGGTGTGCCCATGTTATGGGTGTACGTCGGACTTTGGATTGAGTTGTGATGACGTGTGGTCTCCTGCTTTGTACTCCTCTGGATCGAGTTGAGTCAGCTTGAGATGGTCTCCTGCCTTGTACTCCTATGGACTTAGTTGAGTCTGCTTGAGATGATACTCCAGATGGTTCTCCTGTGGACTCAGTTGAGAGATCTGTTGAGTATGACGTCCTTGTGGCTGAGCACTAGAGGATGTGTGGATCCCTTGCTATATTGTCTGAGTGTTAGATTTACTTGTAACCCTAATTATGTTGTAAAGGGTACAAGTCGTCCCCACCATGTGAAAGATAATTAATATTTGTGTAATGATTAATTATATTATTGAGTTATTGAGGTCGGCCCTATTGTGCCAATAGACACCTTTTTCCGTGTCAAGTCTTGTATAAATAGAGGTGAATTCCCATTGAGCATTACACACACTCTCACTTGTCTTCTCATTATTTCAGACCTACTTGTACAGCTGAAGTGCGCATCTTTCTAGGGCGCAAGTTTCTAGGTTTTGGTAAGCACCCTCTTGTGTGCTAGGTCTATGGTGTGGGGGATCTTCTCTTGAGAATATAATAAAGGATTGCTGGGTTTTTCCCTTGTTCGAGGAGGGTTTTCCAAGGATACTTATTGTGTTCTTGTTCTTGGTTATTCTTCTTGTGATCTTGGTTATTGCAACACTTGTGTATGGTGTCGCTGCATTTGTTTATGGTTCAAGTACATGCCAAATGAAATAAACCTCATGCTTGAGCCTAGCATCTTAAAATTCAACATGGTATTAGAGCAGAGTTCTTGAAGAAACCATTGCTCAAGTTTCTAGCAAGCTGTCACCTCCCAGTTGCAGAAAAGTATGACCCCCTAGGGTTTTTGGAAAAAGTACGACCCTCCTTCTTTTGCCAGTTTCAACACTTTATACTTGAGCGTTTGGGCTAATTCTTGCATAGAAGTGTACGACCTCCTTCAGCGCACCTCCAGAGACTCTCAGATTGCAAATCATAGAACTTTTGATTTTTGGCCCTAGGGTTTCTAGGGTTTCTGCAACTCATTGAAGGATTTTCAAGCTTGCTAGTGTCTTTCTGACTTTCAAGGCTTATTGTTGGCAGTCATAAGTCGAAAGAAACCTATGGTTGCTAGCCTAGCCTAGTCGTTAGGTTTCTTAGCCTAGCTGTTAGGGTTTGTGGAAGAATCTACAAACCACGAGGAACAAAAATTTGGTGGAAGATAGGCTTGATGGATCAAGCAACTTCAGTTCTTGGAAGTCAAGACTACAAATTACCCTGGAAGAGCATGATCTATTGAGTGTGATACAAAAGACTCTACCAGAAACAACTACCGATGAAAAGAAGGAAGAATGGAAGGAAGATGGTGTTAAGGAAAGGAAGATAATCATCTATTTAGTAAGAGATCATCTCCTACCTCGTATTGCTAACTTAAAGACAACTTATGAGATGTGTGATGCATTGAAGGATATGTTTGAAAGTAACAACACCCTCAGAGCTCTTACATTGAAGAACCAACTTCAACATATCAAAATGACAAAAGCAGACACCGTTGCTACCTTCCTCATGAAGATTTCATAGATTAGAGATCAACTAGGTGCCATTGGAGAAACCATATCAGAGAAAGAGCTTGTCTTGACTACTCTCAATGCTCTTCCAAGACATTGGGAACCATTTCTTCAAAGTATTAGTGGTAGAGCAGAACTACCTAATTTTGATCGTCTATGGACAAACTGTACCCAGGAGGAAATTAAACTTATAGCCAGAGGAGTGCAAGACTCCTCTCATGAGGAGAATCATGTTCTTGCTTTTCATACAAAGAAAGGCAACTGGAGAAATAAAAGAAGTTTCAACAAAGCATTCAAAGACAAGAAGACTTCATCAACTTCAGGTCATGAACACAAAAAAGACAATTCAAAGATTCCGTGTCTTAGATGTGACAAGTATGGACACATTGCGAGAAATTGTCCTACCAGGAAGAAAGGAAGACAACTTGCCTCCACTGTTGATGTTGATCCAGAGCCACATCAGAGAGATGAAGACATAAAATATGAAGCCTTCTTCTTCATATCAACACTCTCAGGTATGGTTCCTACAGATAGTAATATTTGGTTAATTGACAGTGGTGCCTCCAGGCACATGACCGGATATAGAGATCATCTGACAGACCTTGTTGAGAAAGAGTCTAGTCTACATGTTGTACTTGGAGACAATGCTAGATATAATGTGAAAGGGGTTGGAACTTCTACATTCCAACTAGATTCTGACATACCCCTTCAGCTGAGTGAGCTACTATATGTACCTGGGATGAAAAGGAACCTTGTTTCTATTTCTGCCTTAGAGGATAAAGGCTACAAGGTTACCTTCTTTGAAGGAAAAGTTCTTGCATGGCACAAGAACTCACATATGAATTCTGCTCAAGTGATTGGTGTTCGAGAAAATAGCTTATACAGATTGACTGTCTGACCAGTCTAGGCTTTGTTACATGATACTATCAGCTAGAGCGAGCTATGGCATAGGAAACTTGCTCATATCCATTATAGAGCCCTTCCCGCTCTGGGCAAGATGGTAACATGCCTTCCAGAGATACATGTTCAACATGATGGTGTTTGCAGAGGTTGTGCTCTTGGCAAGAATGTCAAGGGGTCCTTCTTGAGCAGTGATAACAGATCCAAGGGGATCTTGGACTTGATACATTCAGATGTGTGTGGACCCATGACTGTTGCTTCCTTGAACGGATATTTGTACTATGTGCTCTTCATCGATGATCACTCTCGGAAGACATGGATTTGTTTCTTGAAGACCAAGGATGGAGTCCTTGCGAGATTTCAAGAATTTAAAGCTCAGGTTGACAACCTGACCGGGAGGAGGATCAAGGTGTCGAGATTAGATAATGGAGGAGAGTATATATCCATGGATTTCAGTGATTTTTGTATTGAGGCAGTGATCAAGAGGGAATACATCGTTCCTTATATCCCTCAGCAAAATGGGGTTGCAGAGAGGAAGAACAGAACCATCATTGAGGCAACCAAAGCAATGATATATGATCATAATCTACTTATGATTCTATGGGCAGAAGCATCCATGACAACAGTGTATGTTCAGAACAGGATTACTCATCATATTTTGAAGAACATGACTCCCGAAGAAGCTTTCACTGGAGTGAAGCTTGAGGTTGAACATTTCAGGATATTTGGGTGTCCAGTATACTTTCATATACCCAAGGAAAAGGGGACCAAGCTAGACCCTTAAGGTAGAAAGGGTACATTTATGGGGTACAGTGAATCTTCGAAGGCATATCGGATCTACATCCCTGGTCAGAGATAGATTGAGGTGAACATAGATGTCATCTTTGAGAAAGAGATAGCCTTTCAAAGATCCAGAGAATCTCAGATGGAGATTGATAGCAAGACAATACCTTCTCCCCCTTTAGCAATTCAGAGGGAGAGAATCATTGATCCAGTTGATCCCGTAGCTCCAGTTGATGTTTTCAGAGACATTACAGTAGGCGATAAAGAGGCCTGCCCGGGCTCGATAGACTCTGTAGGAAGCAGAGGGACATGCAACTCCTTGAGGCACATTCCGAGAGAGCAAGAGACCACAAAGATTTTCGAGCTATTTTTCGGCCATGAGCCACATCATTGATACTGAGCCTTCTTGTCATGGAGAACCAGCAGGTCAACAGGTTTGGCAAGATACCATGATAGAAGAGTATCAGTCCATCATGAAGAATGATGTGTGGTATATTGTTCCGAGACCAAAAGGAAAGTCTGTAGTGACTTCCAAGTGGATTTATATGATCAAGCATGCAACTGATGGAAGTGTCGAGAAGTACAAAGTGAGATTTGTGGCCAGAGGATTCTCTCAGGTGGAGGGAATTGATTATGAGGAGACATTTGCTCCTGTATCCCGATACACTTCCATCCGTACGATCATTGCCCTAGAAACATCCATGAGTTGGAGACTAGATCAGATGGATGTAAAGACATCCTTTCTCAATGGTGAGATTGAGGAATAAGTTTACATCGAGCAACCAGATGGATTCGTGATACATGAGCAGAAATCTCATGAGTGCAGGTTGAAGAAAGCCTTATATGGACTAAAGCAGGCACCTCGTGCTTGGTACGAGAAGATGGATGGATTCCTGATGAGTTTGGGCTTCAACAAGAGTGTTGCTGATCTAAACCTATACTATCATATTGTTGGAGACAAGTGCCTGATTTTGGTCCTGTATGTTGATGATTTATTCCTCATCGTTTTAAAAAGTCTTATTGCTGAATGCAAGCATGCATTGACTTCTGAATTTGAGATGAAGGATCTGGGTATGATGCACTACTTCTTGGGACTAGAAGTATCGCAGAGGACTGATGAGATTTTCCCGAGCCAAGGAAAATATACAGTGGAGATATTGAAGAAATTCAGTATGACAGACTGCAAATCCATGCCTACACCGATGGTGATGGATCTGAAGAAATTGAACGAGGCTTCTATTGATTTAGGCGAGATTGATCCACATCTTTACCGACAACTGATTGGATCATTGATTTTGCTGGTTAACACCAGACCTGATATATGCTATGCAGTGAATGTACTTAGTTAGTTTATGAGTCAGTCGAGACAGACACACTGGATAACAGTGAAGGATGTGTTGAGATATCTACGAGGCACAATTGGTTATGGCCTGAGATATGCCTCCGGTGTAGACATGAGATTGCAGGGATATGCCGATGCAGATTGGGCAGGGAGTGCAGTGGACCCGAAGAGCACATCCGGTTGTTGTTTTACTTTGGGATCTGCCATGGTTTCCTATTGCAGTAGGAAACAAAGCTCTGTGGCTTTGAGTACTGCAGAAGTAGAGTACATAGCGTTATGTGTGGCAGTCCACGAAGCAGTGTGGCTTCCCAAGCTCCTTACAGATTTGTTTGGTCACGAGATGGATTCCACTGTTATCCATTGCGATAACCAAAGCTATGTGAAGCTCTCATAGAATCATGTGTTTCATGATAAATCGAAACACATTGAGATCAAATACCATTACATCAGAGATATGGTGTAGAGGAAAGCAGTACACGTGCAATACCTTTCTACACATGAGCAGGTTGCAAATGTCTTCACCAAACAGCTTGCTAGGACAAAGTTGAGTACTTCCGTGAGAGGCTTGGCCTGGTGGAGAATGCCTCCCTAGCTAAGAGAGAGTATTGTTGATTGCAGCTTCATGAGACATCCTCTAGATCATTCTCCTTTGGACTTAGTTGAGACATCTGTGTGAGGAAGCCCAAGCGTTGGGTGTACGTCAGACTCTGGACTGAGTTGTGATGATGTAATGTCCCCAAGGCCGAGCCCTGTTGTAAATCATGTCTATGAAGTATAAAGCTTGTTTATGAACTGTAATTCAAGAAGTGTTTTAAAAACCGGTAAACCGAAACCGAAACCGACCGGTTTGACCGGTTAGATGACAGACTGGGTCGAACCGGTTGAAAAACCGAACCGGCCGACCGGTTTAAGACGGAACCGGCCGGTTT
>ML780587.1:526429-541344 GCA_009831015.1 Picea engelmannii
GAGCATACTTTGGATATGTTGTCTCTAATTGTCTCTAATGCTTTGGAAACATGATTTAAAATCTTAAAAATATATTTTTTTCGTTAAAATTTAAATATTTTATGTATTTTTTTAAAAAACGGTTCATTGAAACCGGTTTGACCGGTTTATTACCGGTTCCGGTTCCGGTTTCGGTTGGACCCTCGACCGGTTCCGGTACCGGTTTCGGTTTTTAAAACATTGAATTCAAGTTTATAAGGCTGGTGAGCCAAGTTATATAAGCTAGTGGGCTTATGTGTTATTAGGCCAGGGAGCCTAAGTGTTGAAGGCCAGGAGCCTGATTTTTGTACATGTAATTATGCACATTATTAATACAAAACAACTCTGCGTGTGGATCGACCACGATGAATGAGTGATGGGGGACTAAGCTTCCACAAAACCTGGGTAAGGGATTGGGGGCTGGAAGGTTGGAAAGAGAGGCTAAGTGTGGAGCCTAGTGGCTAAGCCTAGGGGCTTAAGTCCTTGGGAATAATATTTTAATATTATCCCAAAAGCCATGTGAAATCTATGTTTTGTCCTAAGGTCCTGGGGAGGGACGCATGCAGCTTCATGGGCGACATGTGTCGACCCAGGCGCATGCGATTTAACCCAGGAAATGAGCCGTGTTGGGGGTTCTCTTTCCATTCCGTCGATTGTTGCGTAAGAGTTGGGTGGACATTCCTCCAACCATCACTTGAATCTGGGGTTCGACCTTCCAATTCCTCCATCCTCCATTTGTACACGTTTGGCCTCTGTGATTGAACCTTTGTACACCTTACGCATCTCTGAAACCAGAGAGGTGAGTCTGTTCCTGATTGCTGGTTGGGAGAACCAAATGTTCTGTAATTGTTGAGCCGTGCATCCTGTGTTGCTTGCCGGAAAGCTTAACGCATCCTATAATCGCAGAGCTGTGCTATGCTTTAGCGTTGATCGTTTCCGTTTCGGGTGTCCATACCCATTTTTCGCAATTGACTGTTGTGGCCACGCAGTGCTGGACTGTGTGTGGCTTGCTGGCCAGTGTGAGGGAGGTGATTGTTGTTGAAGAGGTAGGTTACCCAGTCTGTGAGCGACTCTCTCCAGGTGAGAGAGTGCGTGGAGGAAGTGAGAACTCCTGGAAGGAGTTCTGTAGCTGCCACAGAGCTCGGAGACTTCCGGTCCGGTCTGTTGCTGAAGCCCAAGGGAAGGGAGGTTAGCAACCGATGGACTGTCTTGGTGACAGTGAAGGTGTATACTCCTGGGGTGGGACAAACATGTGGGGAATGAGAGTCTGTGGGCAGTGGGCATAAGTGGCTCCTGGGAGAGGATCCTTCTCCTGTGACTGTGTGTCTTCCTGTATTCCCTGCCTATCCTAGGAATCCCTACCCAGTGGAGCTTAGTCCCAGCTCGGGGGTGACCTACTGCTGAGAGTGATGAGCAACGCGGTCTAAGGTTGAGAGGTTCGTGGGAGGTCTACACGCAGTTGGTGAATTACATCCAGTCTAAAAGATAAGTATATACATGTGTATAATTTCAATTAAATATGCATGTTTGTGATTCTAGCAATGTTTACATGTATTCCGCTGTATTTGTGAATTATTTTAATGCCGTGGATTATGTATGCTAACGGTATTAATGTGCTTACGCAGTGTTTAATTGTAACTAAGCAATTGTATTTCCTAAGAATGCATAATATGTTACAGTAGTGTTTTTCCGCGTAGTAATGTTGGCCCGACCATGGGGTTGATGGTCGGGAACGTTACAGATGACGTGTGGTCTCTTGCTTTGTACTCCTCTGGACTGAGTTGAGTCAACTTGAGATGGTCTCCTGCCTTGTACTCCTATGGACTTAGTTGAGTCGGCTTGAGATGCTACTCCAGATGGTTCTCTTGCGGACTCAGTTGAGAGATCTGTTGAGTATGACGTCCCTGTGGTTGAGCACAGGTGGACGTGTACCTAGTGGCCGAGCACTAGAGGATGTGTGGATCCCTTGCTGTATTGTTTGAATGTAAGATTTACTTGTACCCCTAATTATGTTGTAAAGGGTACAAGTCGACCCCGCCATGTGAAAGATAATTAATATTTGTGTAATGATTAATTATATTATTGAGTTATTGAGGTCGACCCTATTGTGCCAATAGACACACCTTTTGCTGTGTCAAGTCTTGTATAAATAGAGGTGAGTCCCCATTGAGGATTACACACACTCTCACTTGACATTGACATTATCCAAAATATAGTGGCCACAAATAAAAATACCGTTTGCATTTCCTAACAATCTTAGGTAGAATATGTTTGATGTGAAAAGCCAAGGCTTTGGCCAAGATCTTGTTGGAATTATCGAGTAACTTTATTGGTCTCCAACTTGTAATCAACTCCCGGTCATTGTAAGGGATTCTTTGTAGACTTAAATAGGTCATCGTTGACAAATTCCTATGAGGCCTTGTAAAATTTGCATAGGAAGCTGTCTAGTCTAGTGCTTTATCATCCAACAACTCATGTAGGGCAGTGGTCACCGTGTCCAAAGAAAGAGCCTGATCACATGCCTATTTTGTTCTCTTGTAACCAACCTTAATCAGAGCACTATCAAGGCAATATTGCTTGGCTTTCTCTCTTTTCATTCTCAGGCCTTGAGACTGAAAGACCGATGTATAGTGAGTTACAGATCCTTGTTCAATCAACTCGGTCAGTAACTTGACCATTCATATTCTTGAGAGCAGAGATTTTCACCTGCTTGTTCAGTTGCTAAGGCCTTAAAAAAACCCTTAGTGGGCCTATACCCCGTTTTAAGCCAATATAGGCAACTGTGAAATTGAGTTACTTTGAGACAATCGAGTTCATCCAACCTCAAAATACTCTAAAGGTTGGTTTCACTCCCTTGCTACTTTTCGTCGAAAGGGCTAAATTGAAGGGCCTGAGAAACAATTTCAAATGACCATTTCAGTGACATTGATCGATTGCAATTGGTTGTCCATAGCCTCGCAAAAAAGCCATAGTTTTGGAAATGGCATGCTTCCACTAGGTAATCCACCCACCATCGCATTGCTACCTAGGAAAAAGGTTCAAGATGTCTCTGATGTAGACAAGACGACAAGAGATTTGCAAATGTTAGGCATTCATAATATAACATCTTCAATGCATGTGCATTTTTTGAGCCCTCCAAGAGATAATAAACCAAATGGGTTGATGATCATACCAAGTGGTTGTGTAATCAACCCACAAAGCTTGACCATAAGAGGAATGGAAATAGAAAGAGTCATGCTCTAACAACAAAGCTTTAGTGCCCATACCAATTTGGGCTATAAAGTTCTAGTTGGGCCTTGAAGGCTAACTATGGTTCTTTTTCATTGGGAGACACTCTCATCGGTAATGCCCCGTCCTTATCTTATTGATTCTCAATCATATTAAACTATCCATAAACCAACCATGGGCCAATTGGAAAATCATCAACCTTTCAATGTCAAAAGGCTATTCTTTCACTGGCATCATTGGAGGCATAATCATTGTCTAAATTCAAAAGATGACCATCAAGATTTAACATACTCAATAATAACCTTTGCATACGGTCAATGGCCTGCTTGATAACTGCCCTAGCATCTAGGGATATGAAGGTGGAAATCTTACCTTTCTCATTGGGTAATTAAAAACGAACATTTAACACCTAAGCATATAAATGATAAGGCTGCAGCAAGCAAAAGTTCAATAATTTGAACTTCTTGTAAACACAATATCTGATGGACAATCCAAGTCATTATTCGACATACTATATGTTTTGTGTAAGGGTTACTCAAGCCCCAAACATTTTATGAGGCAACTTTCATTGGGAACTTGCTATGTCATGCATCTCCTCGTTTTCTTCTAGGACATTGAGAGCATTGAAGTGGTTTGAACTCACAATAAGTTTGCATGGGAGTACCAAGCATCTAGGGTAATAGGCTGTGACCATTTAGGTGGGCCATCAATTGAGCCATCCGCCTCGTGATTGAGCAACGATGGAGGAGATTGATCCCAACAATTTTCCCCATCTTGTTGAGAAGTGTTAATTATATTTGCTCGATGGAAAGGGATGATGTATAAATATTATAATTGAATAATCTTATGATCGACCTTTACATTGAGAGGGCTTGTTTTATAATATAGCTTAGGCACCTTTATCGAGGAGTCATGACTAATTTTTTATTATTTATTAGATTTATTTTATTATTTTGTTTTAGTTAATTATTTATTATATTATTATTATTTTTTATTTATTTATTTTTATTTTTTTAATTTTAAGGTCACGACCAAGCCAGACACCAAATTGATGTATGAGACCCCCTTGTTTGTGGGACAAGGGACCCCCTCCCAACGATTTGACTGGTAAAGTCTATGGAGGTATAGATACCCTACCTCCCTCTGGATTTGAACTTGTGACCTCTTAGGAGGAAACACATGTTCTTAACCATTAGGCCCACTCAGGCTGTATCTTTATAACATTGCCTTCCCCTTCAAATTTGCTTTGTCCTCAAAGCAATGAATTCGACTTTCCAGTGGACTTTCACCTTGATTTTGGATTTGTTTATGATTATTTGGTAGATTTGTTCGTGGCGGAAGCATGGGGTTTGTAAGTTGTTTTTGGGTATGATTTTGGGTTCCTGAACCGTATAACTTGTAATTCTTCCCTTGCCATTTGAATTCCATGAATTGTTCCTGGAGATTTGTGGCGTAGGTTCCTAGTTGCATCAACCATTCTACTCTTAGCACCATGTCGATTCCACAAAGGGGTAGAGCGTAATATCCCGCTTGTAGTTTCAAATTTTGTATGTTTCAAAACTTTATGGCATCATCCTACTCCTTGGATGGGTTGGCCATCGACAGTTGTAACCATGAGATCTTTGATAGGGTATGCAAAAAGATTTAATTTTTCGTGAGATTAATGTCCCTGAAATTGTGGGTGCTTCTCAAATCTACTAACATTGTGATATCTTTTCCTTTTAAGCTTTTTTTGAGCTCCAGGGTTTTTGGTTTCATTCCTTTTGTGATTGCTTCAAACAAAATTATGGGTTTAATGTCTTGACTATTACGGATGGTAGCACTATTCCTCAAATGAGGTGGAATCTAACATTGTGATATCTTTTCCTTTTAAGCTTTTTTTGAGCTCCAGGGTTTTTGGTTTCATTCCTTCTGTGATTGCTTCAAACGAAATTATGGGTTTAATGTCTTGACTATTACGGATGGTACCACTATTCCTCAAATGAGGTGGAATATAACGAGTTTTAAATGGTTGCACTTCTTCTTGGATTGTAACCTTGTCATCTTTTGTACAACCTTGTCTAGTGCATGTAATTGATGCTAATGACACGTTTGGTGATTCTTCTTCATCAAAATCTGACATGTCTTTCTCAGTAGGAACCTCTACTTCTTTTCCGTTGATGATTTTTACAATGATATAGGTGTTTAGATGCACATTTATGGCTTGGAACCCAATTTTTCCCACATTTATGACAATTATTTTCCTTTCTTTTTTCTTCATCATCATTTGAATGGCTTAGGGAAGTGTTTGATTGTCTTTCATCTTTATATTTGTATGATTTCTGATTGTTGCATTTGTGACTTGGTGACCACCTGTCTCCACAAAACCTGCAATCACTCTCTTTTCGTCGTGAATATGTCTTCTCAAATTTCTGTAATGACGATCTTTCAAGTTTTTTCTCTGCTACTGTTGCCTTACGTATGACTACTTCTATATTTGTGATATCATGCAACTTCAATTCATTCTGGATGTGAGGTTTAATACTAGTGATATATGATTGAACTAGATGTTCCATTGATAACCCGGGTACTCTTGTGGCTAGTGTTTCCCAATCACGCATAAAATATCCACGTTTCCTTTTTGTTGTAATCTCACGACCTTTGTAAAAAATTCCTCTTATTTGATACCTTAGAATCTTTTGAAAAATTCATCTTTAAACTTTGTCCAACTTATTCCATATCCAATTTTTTCCCACCACATGTACCAGTTATACGTGTCTCCCTCCAGTTACATCGATGCATATCTGATTTTTTTTTCATTGTTGTTAGAGATATCATAGATGTCGAAATATTCTTTTGCCTTGTTAAACCAGACCACCCCTTGCTTTTCGTTTTCGTCAAATTTTTACAGCTCAAGTTTTGTTCTTGGCGGATAAAAAATGGTTTGGTTGGCATATGGAGGGAATTGGTTAGGAACTACCATTCCGTGAGGTATATTTATTTGTGGGATGGTTGTGTTTAGCGGGGTTTTATTAATGTTTGGATTTGGCGAGTTAGGCGGGCACGGGGAGTTTGAACCATTTGAAGAATTTGTTGTGGGTCAACATTGTTTTGAGATATAACGAGAGTTGCTAGGAGGCTCTTTAATGACGCGTGATTTGTATTGATCTTGGCACTTAATTTTGCTTGTTCTTGATGTGATTTTGAGTGACTTCCTCTTGTATTTTAACAATTATCTAACTCATCTTAGCTTGTTTATCTATTAAACTGTCATGGTTCTGCTTGATCTGTACTTTTAATTGGTCGTGCCTATTATGGCACAAGTTGTAGGTTGGGAAAAGCCCGACTCAACCACAAAAGCAAGTGCTATAACTATGGGACACTACACCCAATGTCACCTCGTTGTAGGTCCCACACTTGGGGGTGACTAAGATCACTCCTGGGAGGCGATCCCGGAGACCCTAGGGGAAAAGGTAAGAGAACGGGAAGGGAAATGGAAATGCCCCTAGAGGTCAGAAAACTAAGTGGAAGAGGAGGAGAAGGAAGATGGCTTGTAGATCAAGGAAAGCTGCCCCAAAAGTATAGTGCTTTGTCGGATGATTATACCTTCTCAAGACACAAAAGAAACAAACATACGTTGCAATATAATCAATTGGACAAGCAAGTTAAACTTGCTGTCCCTAAATACAGTTGTTAGCAATAATGTATATCAGCAAAGAAAGATACCTAAATCAGCGTGGAAAGCATAAGACTAGTTAACAATGTCATTAATGAAACTAGCAATTAATAATGAATCAAGTAAAGTACTTTGAGACTGAAATAAGAAGGCTGTTATAAAGTGGATTTCTGCAGTAGTATGCAGCCCTAATGGCTGTAAGAAATGATGGAGAATATTAGAGAAATCAGCCACTAAAAGTTAGAGATGATTAGCCCAAAAGATATGCCCTAATTGGTAGGTTAGGTGAGTGAAGTTAGGGAGAATTTCTAGGGTTAGTTTGTGAGATATTAGTGGTTAGGGTTAGGGTTTTCTGCAGCCTAATGGCTGTAGGAAACACGTTAGTACAGCAATGAGAATTTGTGGGAGAAAGGGGACACCCTAAGGGAGGAAGAATCCTCAAGGCATCAAGATCGCTATCCAAAAGAGAGAGCTTGCAAAAGTTGAATTTGCACGTTTGTTGAGGCAATTGTTTTGTATCTCCAATGCAATAAGTAAATGAGTAGTGCCTTTAAAAATGGGTTAATGGAGTTGAGAAAAGAAAGAGCTAGAGGTACTACCTCCTTGGGGGTTTAAATCCGCTTACTCCCCAAGGCAGGTATCTCTAGCTAGGGTTTAGGCTAAGAGGGTGTATGCCCTTATACTTCTCTTAGCAAACCCTTGTTAAACCAATAACATGTAAGCATAAAATGATGGAGACTAGGTGGGGGTGTATGCCCTTATACTTCCCACCTAGCTCTACCAAATAACCTTACCAGTGCAAGGAAAAAGCTAAGACAAAACACCATAAAAGCTAGAGAAAAGCCTTCCAAGGCTAGCACATCACTTCCATCAACTAATAATCCAAGACATAGCCATAAACAAAATCACAAGAGAGAGAACTAGCCAAAGAGAGTGAAAATTTCAGTCCAAGAGCCTCTCACAATGGAGAGTTATGTTAAAATGAGATCTTATGATCTCTTATTTATACAAAATGTCACTAAGATAGTTTGTCCACATAATTAAGGGTAAACCACAAGACTAGGGGTCAACAACCCTATTCTTGCCCCTTTTTACAAAGTAATATTAAATAATTCACTTTAATTTCACTTTTGCACAAAGAAAACCCTAGTTTATAAAGACGTCACCCCTTTAGGGGACATTTTGGCACTAGGAGAAGGTCGTTGGTGATGGAGGAGTGTAAAAAGGCTTCCCAAAGCCACATGCCAATCATTCAAGTCACTTCCTTCATGGTCAAAGCCTCGAGCCCCTCAAAACGTCTTTGTGCCAATGCATGTCAACCTCACCACCAAACCCTAACCCCCCTAGGAGACGTCATGCAGCATGCCTCTAAAGGTGACGTTTTGCCTCTCCTAGGCAAAACGTTTGGTTTGTGGGGGCTAGGTTATGTTGTCCAAGTCATCTTTTAGGCCTTCAAAGTTTGATCTCTCTCATTTGGCATGCAGGCCCTTGGCATCCACCTGTGGGATTCAAACCCCATTGAAGCCCAAGCTAGGGTTATTCTTCCAAAACTGTCTACCTACTAGGTCTTGCAAAGACAAATAAGAACGCCCTCCAAGGATCTCAAGTCATAACATCATGATAAGTGAATCCAATCAATAAATGAGCCATCTAAGCATGTGCATCAAAGATTACTATGTCAAACAATTAAGTGCTCAAAGACATTATGTGACTTGTCAAGCTTGAATATGGGAGGGTTGACGATGTGTCCTATTGGATAGATCTTGCCCTAGGTCAAGGTGAGTTTCCAAGAAATCCCTCTCTAAGCCATGTAAAGTGGGTGGAGTGGTTAGGGTCAAGACTCAATGGGCATAGGGCTCATGACATACAAGGTGTTGTAGTGTCTCATTCATGGGTGCCTTTGTAGAGGGTGTGTGGTACCTTCATTTGAAATGCACTTTTTCCAAGCCCATTATTTTTCCATTCTTTATTTCTTTTATAAATTTAAGGACAAGTTGAAGGCCACTACCCTGGCGTGGTGTCTAAGACAATGACAATGTCACCCACAAATACTTAGCAGAAATGAGAAGGCTGGCTCCTGATGAGACCCCTTTTCTCTCAGTCATGCAAGTGAGAGCCATTACCCTGGCTTGATGACCAGATGATTGTAACGTCATACCACTAGATATCCATGGACATGATAGGTCGGCTCATGATGAGACCTCCTATCCTCCAACTAACCTTTTAAATATTCTTAATCAGATTTCTTGTGGGTCCCCCTTTTCTCAAAGATAAGCGTTTCATTGCTTTCTTGGGTGATCCCTGGGCGAAGCATCTAGAAGGTTTATACATAGGATTTTAACTTTTACCCAACAACAATCCCTCTTGGCCTTCAAACCCTTCTTGGGTCAATACACCCTAAAATCCCAAGAGATAAGGAAACGGGGGGAAATAGTGATGGAAAGTGGTAAGTATGTGTTGAAATATTGTAACTGCGAAGAATATTCTATTTATTATTGAGTCATTTGCTTATAGATTAATCCCCTTTTGTGGATTGATCATGTCGGGACTTATGTATGACCAAATCCCCTTTTGTGGATTGGTCAAACCCTAATTAAATGATGCTAATTGAGAAGTCGGCCCCTAGGGCTAATTAAAGTGGTTTTAGCCACTAATTGAAGAAGTCGGCCCAGCTTGGTGAAGAGACACAACCCTAGCGCCTATCAACTAGTATAAATAAGAAAGGATGATGCCTCATTCTCTCACTCACTGAAGTCACTCATCGAGTGCGCAAGTTTGAAGGAAGCTGCAATTGTCGGAAGAGGAAGAGAGAGGCGCATTGCTCAGTGTTGGATATTCTCTAGTGTTTGGGTTATTATCTTGGCATTGTATTGGCATTCTATATTAAGGAAGTTTTGCTGGGTTTGCATTATATATATATATATATATATATATAATTTTTTTTTTTTTCTTCGAAGGAAAAAATCCGTAATTGTATTTATAAGGAAATAAAATTACATCTGTAAATGCCATATGCATTCCTGAGTTGTGTCTGTTTGGTAGTGGAGTACTGCAGAAAACTGATAAATTTTTTTCTTCCTATGAGTCCACAATGAGCCTGTATAGTGCATGTCGCATACATATATACATCAAGAAACATATTTATCTGGCAGAGCTTGAGCTAGTTCCAATATCAGATCTACATTCTTATACATTTTAAAAACGAAAGGATGTAAAGCTTTAATTAGAGATTGGCTCAAGGGTTATGAAGAAATTTCCTAGGGCCATTCGTGCCTTCTTCCTTGATTATCCAACATCCTTTGTCCAGGTCTAGTCCAACTTTTGAGAGCTGGTCTGCTTGTTGATTGTGATTCCTGTATACATGTGAAAAGTTAAGGTGAGTGAACCTTGCAGTGAGCCTCTTTATTTCCTCCAATAATGGGACCAATATGTATGGATGCAAAATTTGTGTACCTTTCATAACTTGGATAACAAATAAAGAATCTCCATAGATTTTCAAGTGGTTGATGTTGTTTTCAAGGGCTAGAAGTAGCAGAAGATAAAGAGCCATGAGTTCATTTAAATTATTTGTGGCCTCCCCTAGTCCAACTATGAAGGAATGGATTTGTGAAATATGAAGTATTCCCCCTGCTCCTCCAATAGAGGGGGAGTGTTGGGCAACACCATCAAAGAAATCCCATGGATCTTCTGAGTTGATGGATGGAGGTGTTGTGATTCTTGGAGCTGAAGAAGAAGTGTTTTTTTGTGGATAGGCTGAGAAAATATTGAGGCATTAGATGGCTATATGAGCGATGGAGGCAGTTTTGTCTTCGAAGATGGCGTGATTTCGAGCTATCCAAATTCGCCAACAGATGATGAGAGGGAGAGCTTTGAAATCATGATTTTGATGTTTAGCCAACCAATTTTGTAGTGCATTCTACATGTTGAGACCATTCCAGGTGAAAGAGGGTTTGAGAGAGCTACTAATCTCTCTCCAAACTGATGATGTAAAGGAGTAGTGAAGGAAGAGATGTAAACTGGATTCCTCCTTTGTTTTACATAGAGCACATTGGCTTGGACCTGTGAAGGATCGCTTTTGCACGTTTTCCCAAGTTGGGAATATATATATATATTCAAATTTTAAAATTCACTATAACAATTTGTAGTTGCTTCAAGCTTGTAAGCATAACAAGCTATACTATATAGTATTATGTATAGCCCTTGCACTTGCCAATTCTGAAAAAGCTCGAGCAATTTAAAAAGGGGTTGAGTGACATTCCATTATTGGCTGCTAGACAATAGCAAAATGCAGTTTATCTTTATGAAACTTGAGCAAAATGCAGTTTAGCTTTAGGAAACTTAAGCGAGAATTGCCTCTATAACAGTTTTTCTTCCTCATATTTCTTGTTAATGAAGATTATCTTAAAACATATAAGGCATTCCTTTCTCAATGGGTTTTTGCAGATTTTTACGGTTGTGTTGAAAACCACTATAAAACACTTTGGTTCTATAAATAGATTAGATTCATATTTCAGATTAAGAAGGTGATTGAATAGGAATTTATTAAAACATTGAGTACCCAATCGAAGTCAATACTATCTGATTGTTTTCACAATGCTTGAGGTTGGGATGGTGGAAGCACTAGACTTGAATGACTCTTGGAAAGCCATGTACAATATGTAAAAGCTAAGATGACCAGAAAAATGAGAAGAACAAGAGCAGTAACCACAAGGATCAACCCTTTGAAATGTTGCATTTCCTGTTTTTTTGACATGGAAGCTTTGCTTGTTGTAACGTTGTTGCTGAAAATACAATATTTAAATCACTAGAAACCCAAATCGAAACCCATCATCATACAAAACCCATGTTTTGAGTTGGAACTTTTACAATAGATTTAGATTCAATGCAATACAAAAATAATGGATGGGAAAAATGATCTTATTGTCCAATCCTCAATTTCCATGATTGTCAAGATTGAAGATATATGCTTGGAATATCCTTGAAATATGCCCAAAAAATCCCTGAAATTTGCCTAGAACATCCCTGAAATCTGTCCGTAACGTCCTCAAAATCTGTCCGAAACATCTTGGGGTTAACCGACAAGTCCTTGAGTCTCGATGGAGTCCCCAAGTCCCCGAAACGCGGGGACGACATGTACACGGGTTTTTTTGGGGGGGAGGGGTCCCTGTGCAACAAAAGATTAGAGGAAAAGTTTTGTGACACTATATATATATATAACCTTCTTTTCAATAATTTCTTTTCTATTGAAATATTTTTGGCTTGGCTTGAACACTTAATTTATAATACTCCTTTCTTCACTTGTAATATTAAAATCTTTAGACAAAGATTATCCTTAAAAGACCCTTTTTTCTTTTGAGATTTGATTTAGAACCTTAGGGAATTGTACACCCTTTCTAAATTCGAATTGACCCTTTTAAACTTTGAATTGGAAATTATGGACTTTTCTTTTTAAAAAAAATTGAGCCTTTATAAGTATCCCTTTATATAATATAATACTTTATATTATGCTAATCTTTTATATATTTTGGTGACTAATCAAATTTGGCAAGTCAATGGTCACGATGGTTGGATGATTCGAACCCTCCAACTAATAAAATGTCAGATACCAACTTCATTCAATAAACAATACGACGACGTATAGATGTTGCAGTGTTCGGATGAGTGAATTTGGCTGTTGTATGGGAGTGGTAGTGTATGGATGATGGGTTGTATGGACGACCATTGGTACGATTGTGGCTGGTACAGACGAATATTGCAGAAGAGACTGTACGCGCACGTTTGGTTCTCAATTAATTAAGTGTACGATTGACTTCTGTATGGATCTGGATGGTGTAATGATGTTGATTATGCTGTCGTGTAAGGCCGAGATGGTACACAAGGCAATAATTGGTGGATCATACGGCTCTGTCAATTAATTTATTCAATTGCACATCCTTGTAATCGTACGACCTTGCAATCAATTTAATTATTTAGTTGTACGACACTGTAACACTTTGTATGGCTTTGTAATTTGCGGTTGTGTGCACAATCCCCTCTTTGTTTCTTTTTCTTCAGGTGGTTATATATGTATATATAATGGAATTGAATTGCCGACAACATATGCTTTTCTCTGTTGCACATAATTGGTACTTGATTTCTGGTTTTGTTTTCTATTTTGTAGCATGTTGATTTATTTTTAAATTTTTTAAAATTGTATAGGGCCAAGGGCCCAACGTGGTCAATGACCAAGAATAAATGAAACTCTGATTGATAATGTGTGGCCAATGGCCGGTGTCGGACTTGCTCTGATAAGAGCGTGGCTAAAGGCTAGGATTATGTTGATGTTTTGTAGCATCGGGGAGGTATTCTCACATTGGCCTTGGTGTCGTGCATGTGGGAATCTTTGTTGGCACTCACATTGCATTTTTAATTTGTGAAAACCCCTTTTATATAGAGTTGGGGCTTGGAATTGTTGGTGTTGGGGCTTGACACCCACTTGGAGGAATAAACAATTCTAATTTAATGTTGAGTTTAGTGAGGGGCTTCTAATCTCACTTTTAGACTCGTATAAAAGGAGAGGCAATGTGAGGAGGCACCACACATCTCATTTTGTCATCATGTGTTTGGCATGAGTGAGTGAGCACTCTTGCCAAGGAGATTGGGGAGGCAATTTCATTAAGGAAATTCTTCACTTGGGCAAATCTGATCTAGGGTTTTTGGTCTTTCTTTCTTAGTTTTCCAGCCAAGGAAGAGAAGCCACACGTGTGAGGAGAGAGGAGGAAGAGGCTGCGCGTGTGGAGCCGTACAATCCATACCAAGGCTGCGGGGGAGCGCCCCCCCCCTCGAACCCGCTCCCGAATCGCGCTCCGAAGGGGAGCGTTTTTAGGGAGCGCGCTCCCTCATGAAAAACTGCGCTCCTTGGTTTTTGAGGGAGCGCTCAGGGAGCGTTTAGGGAGAGAACGCTCCCTTAGTGCTCCCAAGGGAAAAAACGCTCCCCGAAACGCTCCCTGAGCCCTCGCGCATGAGGAGGAAGAAATTGGTCTTATTTTGGGTTTTTTTGGAGAAATGACTCATGGGAAAGGTAGCCTAGGGTTAGCTAAGACTACTAAACACTCTTTCACTCCCATTTCTCTCATTCTATTTGTCATTTCATCCATTTCTTTACTAAGAGGGTTTTGACTCTTGAGAGGGTTCTTGCTAGTTCTTGAGGAGATTGAAGGGAGATTGAAGGCTACCATTTGTGAGAGCTTGGAAGGGAGATTGAAGGCTACCATAGTCATATTCAACCACCATTGGAGAGCTAAAGAGGTAGGCTCTTAAAGCCCATTTTTCTTTCTTGTTTTGTTTTTTTGTTAAATGCATGTGTTGTAAACTAGTTTCTTCTCCTACTCTTTCCCATTTCTCCTCCATCATTCTAGTGCAGTAGCAACTTATTATCAAGGGCCAAGGTTTAACATTCATGATGTTGATGTCAATGTGGTGTGCCATTTTGGTTCCATTTTTTATTATAATGATGGTGGTGGGAGGTTCACGTCGAAATACCCATGATAGTGATGAAGAAATAGAAGTGGACAACACATACCAAGGAGAGGAGGAAGGAATGGAAGGGGATGGAGACAATGAAAATGACAGTGATGGTCAGGATCCCCAAAAATCCAAAGACAAGTACAGACCTCTGTGGAAGTATGTCACTAAGCTTAGTGGAGGGAAAGGGGGTGGAACAGGGAAATTTATATGCCACCATTGTCATACAGAATACACAGGTTCCTATACCCCTGTGAGAAAGCATCTATGAGGGCCTATGTACTGGGATGAAGGTAAGAATATAGGAATCAAAACTTGTGTGAGTGTCTATTCAAAAGATAGACTTAAATACCAAAGGGAAGAGGAGGTAGTACAAAACAAAGCCAAAAGACCAAGGGGTGAACCTGAGAATGCAGGAAGAATGTTCATTGGTCGAAGCGCATCCCCCCATGCTAGTGCATTCTCGCCTTCATCTTCACCTAGAACACTATCAAAATTCCTTGACCAAGGT
>ML780587.1:542386-554428 GCA_009831015.1 Picea engelmannii
TCCATAAACTTGTGGTCAAAAGGTGGGATAATTTGAATGTTCCACTCCATGCCCTGGCATATGTCCTTACCCCAAAATATTATTCTTCATCTTGGTTGGCCCAACCAGCAACCGGGGGTGGGGAATTTTGGTTGGCCCAACCAGCAACCGAGGGTGGGGAATTTTGGTTGGCCCAACCAACAACCGGGGGTGGGGAAAGGAGAAAACCACACACAGATCCAGAGGTGCAAAATGGATATATGCTTGCATTGGACAAGTTGGTACCTGATGAAGAGGAGTGTGCCCAAGTACGAAGCGAATTGAGCAAATACATCAGTGAGCATGGAGTCTTTGGTAACTTGCATGCCACCAAAGATCGAGACAAGTTGGGTGCTATTGAATGGTGGAACATGTATGGCTCCCCTGCCAAAACTTTGCATAAATTGGCGGTGAAGGTGCTTTCTCAATTCGTTAACACCTGTTCTGCAGAGAGGTGTTGGAGCACCTATAGATTCATCTACAGTGTAAAGAGAAACAACTTGAATGCAGACCGGGCAAAAAGCTTGGTTTATGTGCATTACAACTTGAGGTTGTTGTCGCATCACTGTGATGCAGACGAGAATGCTTTTTGTAAAAGAGATATGACTTGGGATAAGAATCTAGAGGAGACTAATTTACAGGATGGAACCATTGTTTTAGAGCGCTTGCAAGAGGAACTTTTGAGTGATCATGATGGCGATCATATTCCTAGAAGATACATGCCACCCCCATCCACTACAAGGGTTCCAGATTCATCAGTTTTACCTTTATCGGCACAACATCCATTGTTACGTGGTGGCCATTCAGCTGCTGGTCGTGTTCCACGATCACTTCCACCTGTTCCTCCTCTTATTCAAAGATCACAGGAGAAGAAACTAGAAGTTTCTCGTGGCAAGAGGAAAACTTAGAGCATAGTACTTAGTACTTTCCAGATCTCTTTTTTTGTTTCATGTTTAGAAGTAGTATCTAAAACTTAGTACTTTGTCTTGAGTCCTGAGTCTTAACTCTTTATTATGGCTTATTCTATAAACAATGAAGTTATGAACTTATGAACTTAAGAACATCATATGACAATTTACCTTTGAAGTTAATAATTGATGTTATGATGCTTTAATGATTGATGTTATGATGCTTTTATGATTGATGTTATGATGCTTTAATGTTGAGTCCCACATATGTTTATGATTGATGTTATATGTGTAGTATGTAGTATGTACTAAATGGTTGATGCTTTAATGATCATCGATTCATCACTAATCAATTAGTTAAATGATCTTATATCTATGTTTTCATGTTTTTTGCAATTGATTCAACATTCTGCATGTTTTATATATATATATATATATATATATATATATATATATATATGCATCAAAATATATATATTTTTATGTATTATATAAAAAACGCTCTCGAAACGCTCCCGCTCCCGCTCCGCGCTCCCGCTCCGCGCTCCTAACAGCCTTGGTCCGTACAACAGGGCATACCACACGTGCAAACTGCAACAACAAAACAACTGCATGGCCAGATTGTATGATGCATTTATTGCAGGCCGTACAATACGTGTAGATTGGACAACCGCACGTGTGGGTTGTACAGCAGTAGGCTACACGTGCGAACTACAGGGTTACATCAACATGCGTACAGGGTGACGTCAGTAGTCGTACAAGTGACATTACCTAGGGTTTGCAGCAAATTTGTAAGTTGGAAGGTTTTCTAAAATTTTGCCGAAGTTGTAATTTTTGGGATAGCACTGTTTTTTGTCCTTCGGATCCTCAATCTGAAAATTTTACTGGTTAAAAATTTCTCTCTTGTGCATGAATGATTTCTCTCTAATCTTTTGTGCTTCTGCTATAAGTTTTCTATCATAATTTTAGTGTAAAATTATTTAGTGATAACAACCTTAGTTTACTGTTTGAGGTCACTTGGAATTAATTTTCAGATCTAAAATTGTATGCATTAAATGCTTAAAATTTGACAGATTAGACTTGCTCTGATACCAAATGTGATAAGTATATTACTCGCTGTTATTAATTACATCTGCTTGATGGGAAGGGATGATGTAATAAATACTATGTTACCAGGATCCATATACGGATTTGTTCGATTTTTGAAAAGCCAGGATCTGGATACGACGAGGATACGTGAAGTACAAAAATATAATAATATTTTTTTAATTTAAAAAATATATCTTCAGGGTAAAGTCTACAGAGGTATACATACCCTAACCCCCTTTGAACTTGTGACCTCTTAAGAGGAAACACATGTTCTTCACTATTAGACCCACTTAAGTTGTATATAATTAAGTAATAAAGTACCAAGTAATAAAAATAATAATTAAGCAATAATATAAATATAAAAGATTACTAAGTAATAAAATAATAATTATAAGTAATAATATAAATATAAGGGGAGTACCAAGTTACCAACTAATAATATAGTAATAATAATATAGTTGGTACTTAAATATTACTCCCCTTATATTATGCAAAATTTATTTACGTCATAGTACCCTAGTTGGTAATAATTACTTTACATGTATCTATATTATTACTTAATTATAAAATTAATTAATTGTTACATCTACATAATAGTTTATATTATTATAAACATTACACCTATTATGATTATAAATTTATGTTAATATAAACTTTACATTTATTATAATTTATGAGTATAAATTTATGTTAATATAAACTTTACATTTATTATAATTTACAAATTTATTTCAAATTTATGTTAATATAAACTTTACATTTATTATAATTTACAAATTTATTTCATAAATATTGGCATATTTTTAAAAGTTTAATTTAATAATATATTAAAAAAGGCATATTATTAAAAGTTTAATTTAATAATATATTAAAAAAAATGAGAAATTTATTTCATAACTATTGGCATATTTTTAAAAGTTTAATTTAATAATATACTAAAAAGGGCATATTATAACTAGTTGGCTACTCAAGGCATATTAAAAAGGGCACGTGTTGGAAACTCTAATCGAAAACTCCAAGATGCCAAAAAGCTGGATTCGCCTCCAAAACCATGAGTTACGCTGGGTGAAATGCCTCCAATCCACGACTGCCTTTCTTGATTTTATCGAATCGTCTCCCTGGCGGGTCCTACACGGATCCGGATCAAATCCGTGGATCCACATTTCCTTCATCTGCCCCCTGTGGATCTGGTAACATAGAATAAATATAATAATTGAATAATCTTATGATCGACCTTTACAGTGAGAGGGCTTCTTTTATAAAATAGCTTAGGCACCTTTTATAATAAATTAGAGTCATGACCTTTGGTCATGACTCTAATTTATTATTATTTATTAGATTTATTTTATTATTACGTTTTACATAATTATTTATTAAGTTATTATTTTATTATTATACTTGTGTTATATTTATAACAAGAAGGTTTTGGAACCTTTTAGATAACAGACCCGTTAATTGAAGTAGCATAGGGCCTAGTAGTGTTGGTTGATGCTGTAGCCTTCTAGGCTAGGGGCCTTTTGAGGCTCGTTACCTTTGTTCTTGCATGCCACTTGTGTCCATCCTCCCTCAACATCATTGTTAGCACGAGTGTCATTTGGAGCTTGTGGGGTTTGCATGGGTGGTGCTAGTGGAGGGTGCCCTGGCTCGTTGATGAACAATCCTAGATATGGTAATTTGAGCTATGGAACTAAAAACAGGTGTTCAATAAATTGATGTATCAAATAGGTAGATGGATCATTTCATCCCCCATCCCAATGAGCACAAACTTTGGGATCTTTAGGCATATTGACCTTGAGGCACACTCAACGTTGGGGCCTAGGGGTTAAAGAATTGCTGAGGTTCATGATAGATAAAGACACTCATAAGGGATGATATATGTTCCAAGAATGACCATAGTTGCATAGGGAAACTGGGAATTCTAATGCACTTGGCACGGGAACTCTAACATACTACGCATGATAGTTGTACTTTCTTGTCAGTTGAGAACCCTTCAAAGCATGGGGAAAAACAACTAAAGTATTTCTACATATCGAAGGGTCCCTCCTAAGGACCTCTAGGATATGGATTTTATCAGGAAATTGAAAAACAAAGAATCCTTTGGTGAGGGTGTGGGTATGGATATAATGCCACCCATGTGGCTCCCAAATCTCCTCGACCCATTTTCTTGTGATAGTCTCTAGTGGGACATGTCCCACGAAGTTCCCTAAGGGGTTTCACCCCTAGATGCATTGCAAACATTATCATATTCATTTAAAGAGATGTCAACATGGATTTTTTTAGTATTAATATTGGAGTCACTTTGTGATAGGCTTTTAGAACAAATTTCCAGGGTGCCTTTGGAAGTACCATCGTTGTTGCCAGAGCCCTTTGTGATTTCTGAAATCACTGTAGCGTTGTGGGTTTGTCATAATGCCCCTCCCTCAAGCCTTATGACGATGGTTGCCACTTTTCAGGGCCAACTAGGCCAACATTCAATACAAAAATATTGGAATTAAAACTTAGGAGATTGGTTGATTGCAAGCCTCATACCATGTTCCAATTTTTTTTTTTTAATAAATTTTCATTTTTGGTTGTATTATATAATAATTAGTGCTTATTTATATTTGTAGAGTGATTTAGCACTATGAGTCAGAACTTCAAGCCAAATGGTACACCAAGAAAATATGAGATCTCTAGAGGTGCCAATTGGTAATTTTTGCAAGCTCCAACTTTTTTGGAAGTTATCTTGCACACTGAAAATACTTAAATATCGGGCACTTCCCCTCATTTCCAGGATGGTACCCTGGGTAGACCAAATTTTAAATACCCCTTGTCCTCCTAGTGGCCTAATATTTAACATAGCTTGATAGCCATCTAGGGGTAGGGTTTTGACTTTCTCAACCCTCAATTGTGATAAGGTTTTGGACCTTTTAGAATCTTCTTGAAAGTCCACACATGTCTAGCCCCTTATGCATGAGTAACGGGGCTAATGCGACATCCTCTCGTACCATGGTGGTCCACACGATAGGTCAACTTGCGGGAGGCATAACTTTTGCATGCGAGCTTTGATTGACATGATTTTTGTGCCATTGGAAAGGTCTTTGAGTGTAGATACGCTTCAGGGGCTTTTTAGCTGAGGTTAAGATAGTTTTGACCCCCCAAAATGCTATTTGATGCCTCAAAATGGCTTTGAAAGGTTTCAAACTCCAATTTTCCAAACTGGGACCTATCATTAAAATGACCTTGCAAGCTGATTCCTCTATTTTTTCCACTTTGAAAGCATTGAGATAGATGACAAATGATATACTGGACCAATACAGATCATACCTCCCCATTTAGGGAGGATTTTGGTCCCCCAAAAGCTTTATTGAACGAGGTGAGGGAATTTTTCCTCTACCTTCTCCTTGGAGTACCATTTGGTTTGCTTGGAAGTTGTCCTTTCAACTTAATCTGCCAAAGGTCATGCTGCCCTCGTCTTTTAGTTCTGGACTTCTTATGCAAAACTGTGTCTTTTGCCAACTCTGCCTGAGCATCTGGTGCTAAGTCCTCTATGGTAGGTAGGACCTGCTCCACCTCCTAATCCAACATTGAAGGCTCATAGAGTTTCAAATTCTCCACTTTCACTACTAAGTAAATGCACATGTATGGGTGTAGACTGAGTCTATGGGCGTTATCTCCTACATTTTCCAGTACCTCAAAAGGACCATCGCAGAGCCTTGATCCTTTTACTAGGACCCTGCAGTCTTTCCTTCTCCAGTTTTAACCAAACTTTGTCTCCCACTTTAAATGACTTCTTGGTTTTGTGTTGATCATGTTTGGCGTTATATTTTTCTCGTGATTTCTTCATCGTCTGTCGTACTTGCAAATGGATCTGTCTAATGTTTTCAACAAATTTCTCAACTCTCAATGCCTCTCCCATGATGTCTTCCCTCACTCCTCCTTGCTATCCAAAAACAACATCCGATGGAGAAGGTGACAAATACCCAAAGCAAGTTTCAAAAGGGGACTTACCAATAGAAGTGTGGACAACTCTGTTATAGGAGTGCTGAATATAGATCAGATTCTCATCCCAAGTCTTCGAATGCTTATGATTGTAACCCTCAAAAGCTGCACCAAAGTTTGGTTGACTACTTATGTTTTCCCAACTCTCTATGGATGGATGTTGTAGATCTCTCAACTTAGTGTCCATCTTCTCCTACAATGTAGTCCAAAATGCATTGAGAAATTTGGTATCCTTGTGTAAGATGATGCTCCTTGGTATCCCAAACTGCACCTAGACTTTTTCAAAGAACTTGTTTGCTGCTTGACCTTTGATGGTCTTTTTAGAAGGCACAAGAATGAACCTGTCAACTACCACAAATAGATTGTCATGTCCCTTCTTGGGTGTTGGTAAACCTCCCACAAAATCCATGGAAATGCTTTCCCAAGTTAGAGTGGGTATAGGTAAGGGATGGTATATACTATAGACCTTGCTTCTTGTTCCGGGGTTTGCTGGTACAACAAAGTATGCATCCTCTAATATACTGTGCTACATCTTCTTGCATTCTGAGCCAGTACACATACCTTTGTAAGTAACAACCGTCTTCCCAACACCAAAATGTCCTGCAACCTTGGAGGCGTGAGCCTCTTTGATAAGCTGCAATCTTTCACCTCTAGGAACATAGAGCTTGTTTAGCTTGTAGAGTAACCCATTATGGAGATGATAGTCAACCTTATTGTCGCCTTCTTCTATATGAATTTGGCCCTGTAGCTGCTGAAACACCTCCTTGAAGTCCTCATCTTCTGTGTATGCCTCTCTGTATGCATCATGGTTAAAAGGCTCCATGTGCATCAGAGTTCCCAAAGTTGTAATCTTGGATTTGGATGGCCTTGAAAACATGTCTGCCAACCTGTTTGTGTTTCCATTCTTATACTTGATGACTAGATGACATTGTTCTAAAAACCCCATCCACTTGTAATGTCTGGTTTGTTGTAGCTTGCTATGGTCCTGCAAGTATTGTAGCAGTTGGTATTCTGTGTGGATGATGGTCTCCTTGCCCATCAGATAGTGCTTCCATTTCTTGATAGCTTGAACCAGGCCATATAATTCCTTGTCATAGGTAGAGTAGTTGAGAGCTGCCCCATGAAATATTGCAGAATGGTAACATACAAGCCTTCCTCGCATCAAAATTGATCCCATGACATACCCACTTGCATCTGTCTCCACTTTGAAAGGCTTTTGCAAGTTTGGTAATGCAATAATTGGTGCTTGATTGATCTTTCTTTTTAGCTCAATGGAAACCTTCTGCTAATTCTTCCCCCACTGGAAACTCTTAGCACTCACTGTTATGGCGTGGAGTGGTGCAACTACTGCTGAAAATGAAGCTATGAAATTTCGAAAGTACTATGCTGCCACAAAAAAGCTCCTCACTTCAGTGACAATTGTAGGCACTGGCCATTTCACGATGACCTTCATCTTTGTGGGATCTATCTTGAGTTCCCCTCCATCGATCACATACCCAAATACACCAATGACTGTTGAGCAAACTCATATTCTTGAGGTTAGCCAACAACTAGTGCTTTTTCATTATCTCTAAGACTTGCATAAGATGTGAGATGTGCTCTTCCTGGGTAGAGCTATAAACCAATATATCATCCAAACATACTATAACAAATGAATCTAAATATGGTCGCGATACATCATTCATCAGTCTTGTAAATGTAGTTGGTGCATTACATAAGCCAAATGGCATGACCAATCATTTATACAGACCTTGCCTTGTCTTGAAGGCAGTCTTCCAGGCATCTTCTTTTACACGTACTTGGTGGTATCCTGTTTTCAAATCCAACTTGGTGAAGTACTTGGCTTGCTGCAACTGCTCTAACGAGTCATCGATCTTGGGTAGAGGGTACCAATTCTTGAGTGTAATTTTGTTTAAAGGTTTGTAATCGATATACATCCGCAAAGTCCCATCCTTCTTGGGTACTATAATGATAGGTGACTCACAAGGTGAGGTTCTCGGTCAAATCACTTCCTGCTCCAACAGTTGCTGCAACTACTTCTTCACTTCATTTTCTTCTAGAAAGGACTATCTACACAACCCAATGTTTGGCAATGGGGAGTCTGGCGATAACTGTGTTTCGTGCTCAACTTCCCTCTTGGGTCGTTTCCCTTCAGGCTCCTGGAACACTCCTCTGGATGCATGTAGCAACTCCTCCAATTGATGTTTTTGCTCTTTAGTACACCCCTTCAGGGATGCCTTTACTTTTATCGACCCATCATCAGACTGATTTTCTTTTAAGAAAAGTAAAACATATTTTTATTGGAACTAATCAACTTCTTGGCTTGGTTGGCACTTACCAGTGAGATCTTCGGTTTGTAGATTTTTAATGACTAAAATCAGCAAACTGAAATTCTGTCAAACACTCAACAACCTAGAGATAACTGTCTTCATAAACTTCATAAATGCAAAAACCCACATTCAGAAATTTCCATAAGCAAAAATACACATTGCTAAGCAAAATATGCAGTGGAAAAACACCGTGGACAACAACCCAATAACACTCAGAAATTTAGGCGAATTCCAGGGAAAACCCCAAGGTGGGGAAACCCAACGAGAGAGAGAGAGAGAGATTTTATTATTATGCTTCAGGAAAGTACAAAACAACAACAAATCTACATTTCCAGCCAAGGAAAATACCTCACAACACCAAATTTGTCCCACCGAAATCTGCCTCGTTTTTCGTGCCAAAATCGTACTGTTGTATGGCCTCCTTCTGCCTCGTTTTTCGTGCCCACAGTCAGCTGTATGGATTGTTCCGTACGACCAAAAAACAATGAACATAAAATATAAATCTGCCTCGAAATCCGTGCCCAAAATGCCTCGATTTCCGTGCCAAATCCTTTCGGACTGTACGAAATCGTAAGGATTGTATGGATCTGTACCAGTGTTGATTAAGTCAGCATCGACAAAAAGTCGGCAAGGGTCCGGAAAAAATCGTTTCGGCAAAAGTCGGCAAAAAAACGGAAAACCACGACAAACATTAAAAAATACAAAATATATTCATTTTTTTCAAAATTTTAAACATATAAACCAACAACAACATCAGATAAACACATTGGCACATAAATATGGAGAAATCACATATATATATATGTAGTCACTAGTGGATGCCAAATAAAAAATTATACATCAAAGTCGACATTGAATGTTGTAGGGCCTCTCCAATACAAAACGACATCACTTATATAATTATAAAATGTATCTCATGATTCATCATCATGATGGAGTGTGTAGATGTCTGATATACAATGAAAAATGAAACAAAACTAGCAGCTAGCTATCTAATATCAATGTCAGCCTCTCCCCCTTTTACAAGAAAAGATAAGGGGTTGCTTGTCAGTCCTGCCCCTTACAGTAGAAGGCCCTGTATCTGATAGTGGATGACCACTGGTGTGTGCAAGAG
The DNA here is from genome assembly GCA_009831015.1 of Picea engelmannii. Classification (NCBI taxonomy): domain Eukaryota; kingdom Viridiplantae; phylum Streptophyta; class Pinopsida; order Pinales; family Pinaceae; genus Picea; species Picea engelmannii. The sequence goes on from ML780587.1 coordinate 551,827, forward strand.
TAGGTGTATCAATAAGTGTAGAAGGTTGTGCTGATGTTTGCACATCGCCCTTCATGATGTCTTCAGGCCACTCCTCCTATGAATGGAGGGATTTAGATACATACCTATGAATGGAAGGGATTTAGATACATACCTATGAATGGAAGATTCAACACTGATTGGCAAATGAAATTGAACCCTTCTCCACTTAGAAATCCTTGATGGTGATGATGATGGTTGTTAAGTTGCCTCCACAGTGATTGAGGAAGACTATAAACCCTTCTCCTTCCTTCTCCACAAGCAAAAAACACAAATGACCGAAAAAAAAAGAAAAAAAAGCTCTTATACCCGCGGGTTCCCTGCGTTCGGAGACTTTTTGGCAAAAATTGGGACATTTTGGGTAAAAGTCGGCAATTTTTAGTAAAAGTCTAGACTTTTTCAAAATACAAAAAGTCGCGATTTTTTCAAGAGAAAAAGTCGGCTCAGGGTAAAAGTCGCGACTTTTACAAAAAGTCACGAAAAATCGACGATTTTTTCAACTATGATCTGTACAGTACGGCCTCCCACTGCAGAAAAATATTTCGGCCCAAAACTCAAAAAAAACGTTTCTTGGGATTTGTGCCCTCCTTCCTTAGAAAACATGCCCTCTTTGCTGCTCACTTTCCTCTCTCAAGCATGCTCAAAAAATCTCTCTAACTCTTCTCTCGATGTCCTCTCAACATGTCTTGCACATTACCCAATGCATTCTTTTATAATCTGAAAATGACATTTTTCCCTTCAAAGTGTCCTTTCACCTTCCCAACCCTAGATCCAAAGGCCAAGATTAGATCTTGCCTTTTTCAAGATCAAGGGTCATGATCCATTCCCTCCAAAATGTCATTTAAAATTAAAGTGAATTTCACTTTATTACATAAGTGCTTTATGAAAATAAAGTCACTTTAAAAATAGAAGGTACACTTTATTAAAAAGTCACTTTAATAAAAGAACCACTTAAAACAACTTTATAAAACCTATTACAAAGTTAAGTGCCTGGTAGTGTAAATATTAAGGTAACATCCGCATACAAGACAAAACATGCGGAGTACCTCCCGAGCTAAAACCTAACACTCCCTCTTAGTGAGGGAGGTACTTCTGGTATCACCACCAGAATTTGTCTCCATCTCATCAGCTGCCATAGCTGCTCCCTCTGTACTAGAAGTCTCTGGTCCCTCTGAACATGAAGCCACTACTCGCACTGCACTGGAAGCCTTTGCTGTACCACGAACTGAACACATGCTCCTAGGAGACTGCACACTCTCCTGAGCATCCAACTGTGTCCACTCATGCCTGCTGAGTCCCTTGAGAGTTCCGGAAGAAGACTGAGTGCCATGTATCAACTCTCTCTCCCGTGCTACCTGCCAACTCTCTGACACAGAATTTGATTCTAGAAATCCACTGGACCCCAACACAGGTCTACCCAACAACCTGTACAAGCCTTCATAGTTGACACCAAGCATTACTGCTGTGTCAACAGTTGCTCCCACAGGATACAAAAACACATGTTCACTGTTGAAAACAACTCCAAATCCACTCTCATCCAACGCTGACAATGAGAGCAAATTAACTGTCAACTCTGGAACATATAACACCTCGCCAACCTCCAGAAGACCTCCCAACTCTAGTTGGAATCTCATCCTTTCAGCTCCCTTTACTGCATGTTGTGGGCTGGCTCCACAATTGACTCTATAGTCTGAGTCTATCTCTGTAAATTCGAGGTCAAGCAAATACAACAACAAATCACTTGCTGTTCCAAGTGCCAAATGTTGCCCATTGAACTTCAGAGCACAAGCTCTGATACCATGTAGATTTTTAATGACTAAAATCAACAAACTGAAATTCTGTCAAACACTTAGCAACTTAGAGATAACTATCTCAGGGTTGCCAAAGCGTCCCCCCCCCCTAGTCTGGACCCCCGAACCGCGCTTCGAGCGGGAGCATCTCGGAAGCGCGCTCCCCCCCACGCTCCGGCCCTTTCGAACCGCGCTCCTGACCTGTCCCGGGCGCTCCCTGCCTTTTCCCGAAGCTCCACGCTCCTGCTCGCTCCCGGTCCGCTCCCCCCCACGTTCTCGAGCCTACAAGACCCGCTCCCGACCCCCCAGAACCGTGCTCCCGGAGCGCTCCCAGACCCACGTGGGCGCTCCCCGATTTTTGGCCCGAAAAAGTGTTTTTTTTTTAATTTTTTGGCTTTGTGGGTGGGCCCTACGACATTTTTAGGGTTAGAGAGGGGAGATAAAACACAATCTCTCCCTCTTCTTCCTCATTGTTTCATCTTTGAGTTGGAGTGGAGAGGGAAGGAGCTCTTGGTGTTGGCTTGGTGTTGGAGCAAAGTTGGAGAGTTTGAAGAGTATTTGTGAGAGCTTGGAGGAGACAACAAAGGGTTCCATCTACTTGCAAATCATTGGAGATTCATCAAAATAGGTATGCCCAATGTGTATTCTTGGTGAAATTTTGAATATTGTTCACAAAATGTCTTGTTTATTATTGTATTTTTGTCTTCTCCTACATTTTCCAATTCCCCCTTCCTCCTCATTCTATTGCAGGTTGTTCATCTAAAACTTGAAGAAAATGATTTTCTTGTGGTTTT
>ML780587.1:556631-579517 GCA_009831015.1 Picea engelmannii
ACGTAAGATTCATGGAATGATGGATAATATGGAATTTAGATGGCATTTCATATATTGGAAGTATCACAAACATACATGTTTCATAAATTTTGCATCTAGTTTGGCATTCTACATGTTTTCTTTTGAATATATATATATATAAAAACGCTCCGGAGACGCTTTGCTCTCGACCATTTTTTGAAAAATGCGCTCCCACGCTCCCGCTTCCCGCTCCTGCTTCCACGCTCTGGCAACACTGAACTGTCTTCATAAACTTCATAAATGCAAAAACCCACATTCAGAAATTTCCATAAGCAAAAATACACATTGCTACGCAAAATATGCAGTGGAAAGACACAGTGGACAACAACCCAATAACACTCAGAAATTTAGGTGAATTCCAGGGAAAACCCCAAGGTGGGGAAACCCAACGAGAGAGAGAGAGAGATTTTATTATTAAGCTTCTGGAAAGTACAAAACAACACCAAATCTACATTTCCAGCCAAGGAAAATACCTCACAACACCAAATCTGTCCCACATAAATCTGCCTTGTTTTCCGTGCCAAAATCGTACTGTTGTACGACCTCCTTCTGCCTCGTTTTCCGTGCCCACAGTCAGCTGTATGGACTGTTTCGTATGACCCAAAAACACCGAACAAAAAACAAAAATCCACCTCGAAATCCGTGCCCGAAATGCCTCAATTTCCTTGCCAAATCCGTACGGACTATACGGATCCATACAGTACGACCTCCCACAACAGAAAAATATTTCGGCCCAAAACTTAAAAAAAAGTTTTTTGGGAAAACGTGCCCTCTTTGTTGCTCACTTTCCTTTCTCAAGCATGCTCATAAAATCTCTCTAACTCTCCTCCTGATGTCCTCTCAACATGTCTTGCACACTACCCAATGCATTCTTTTATAATCTGAAAATGACATTTTTCCCTCCAAAGTGTCCTTTCACCTTCCAAACCCTAGATCCAAAGGCCAAGATTAGATCTTGCCTTTTTCAGGATCAAGGGTCATGATCCATTCCCTCCAAAATGTCTCATTTAAAATTAAAGTGAATTTCACTTTATTACATAAGTGCTTTATGAAAACAAAGTCACTTTAAAAATAGAAGGTACACTTTATTAAAAAGTCACTTTAATAAAAGAACCACTTAAAACAACTTTATAAAACCTATTGCAAAGTTAAGTGCCTGGTAGTGTAAATATTAAGGTAACATCCGCATACAAGACAAAACATGCGGAGTACCTCCTGAGCTAAAAAGTAACACGGTTTACCTTTGTGTGCGTTGATTATGTAGGACTTTCCATCCTTGATTAGGCAATATTGGTTGGTTCTCCGTATGAAGATTCCATCCCTCATATACATGTAGCGTCTCCCACACACGTCCAAGGGTACTATATCCAATACCACTTCATCAATAAATTCTGCACTTGCAACAAATTTAATCTTAAACTGTTTCGTTACCTTGATCTCTGCAACCTTGTTTACCCAAACCAATGGATAGGGGCTAGGATGATTGCGAACCTCCAAACCAAGCTTGCCAACCAAATCAGTTGCTATGAGATTAGCTTGTGAACCGGATTTGAATGGAGCGTCTATCTTGGTCTTCCTGGATCTTGATGTGGAAGAGTTTGGTCATCTCCTTCTCTTCCCGGTGATGAATGCTACTCACATTCACCTCCTTCTGCATGGATGTGCAGGCAATATTCTCATCCACATCGGAGTTGCTTTCATCCTGATAGCTTGGATCCGTGGCTAGAAGATTCTTTTACTTTGCATGCTTCTTGTGGTTCTTTGGGTTCAACTCTGGATGTAATTTTCAACACTTTTCCTCAATGTGACCATTGATATTGGAATGGTTACAATGGTTGCTGGGATCCTTACACTGATGTGCAGTGGCTGCCATCTTCTTATCCTTCCCCCCCTTCCACTTCTTCCCCTCCTTGGAAGCTTCCCGATGCTCTTTTTGCTTGGAACCTGTTAGCACAAATTTCTACCCTCCAATCTGAGCTGATAAATCTGTTATGGCAACGGTAAAAAACTTTGGCTAATAAAGGAGTAGGGCCCCAATGTCATGGGCTAAACCCCTCTCCGTTCGGGTTGGGCTTTGCTAGCCTCTGGGGGCAGTCCTTGGGCATAATAAAACACCGTTGTGGTTGATTTAAGGTCTGAAAACTCAAAAATTAGCGAGCTATTTTTCCTTGGACAACATGTAAAGCAGTCCAAAACGGTGGCATTACATGGACGATGGTTGGACCTGCTAAATGTAGAGGCAGCTAAAAATAGAACCTCTAAAAAATAGAGCCTCTAAAATAGTGTTCTCTAAAAATAGATTCCTGGTTCTATTTTTAGAAAAACTATCCACATGCATATTGCCAAAAATAGAAAGTCGTCTGGATACCCTTGACTTTATACTCATTAATCTCGTCTTTCTGCAAGAGATCCGAATATGCCATCAGAATTGTCATGCGGGCCCTGATGCTCAACCTGCTAAAAATAACAATCTGGGTGACATCATGCTGAAAAAGGTCCAAAGGCCTTTGAATGCCTCAGGGATCAATACTGCCCTCTCAGAATCTTAATATGGGGCCTAGATCACAACCTGCTAAAAATAGCAAGTTCCTGCATGTCGCTCGAAAAGGTGTCATCGGGCATAGAATCCTGCAAGGACCCATATTGTATGCTCTGAATTGTTCCAAACTGTTAGGAGACCTACTCAAACCATGCCTCTTAAAAAGTAGCAACACTTGTATGTATACATCTCTCTCTAAAAAATGCATGGAAACTAAGTGGACCGTGACTTTGAACTAAGCAACCCTGTATTGATCATGTACCTGCCTCGTGTGTGAACCAACCTCCTGCTCAACATAAGTGCTAAAACCCCGAGAAAATCTCAGTATGCCAACCAAAGTGCTGCATGCTGGCTTTTAACCCTCAAGACTTTCAAGGGTGAAAATCTAGGGGTTAACAATGCCGACTCAAGGGGACGGGATCCCCCCTGTGGGATGTCGAGAACCATAAGAATTTCTGTGTCCATATAATCAAACTGATGCCTTTGTGAGAATTGAGGAATGAGTACCAAAATTATTCCTGTAACTGTGTGGAAGGATACAAAGGTTTTGTAAGCTGATGAAGAACAACCTGTAATTTGACCTATAGTACCAAAGCCAGTCCAATGGGCCATGGAGTCAAAAAATATAATCCTCCCATTGAAAACTGAAGGCCAAGGGGCCTCGACCAAATCCGCTACCTACTACCACCCAATGATGTACACTCCTCCCTGTGGTAAATGTGCTGATGTCGACACAAGGGAGCAAGTCACTCCTTCAGATGTCAATAATGTAAACACCTGTGAAGTGTGAAGGAACACCACCAATAATGTCAATGGGTCCTAAGGTACGAGCATAACCTGACACTGTGAAAGATGTTCTGAAGTCGAACGGTGACAAGGATCATCCAATCAAGGCCCAATGATGCTCAGCCTTGTCGGATGCGAAATAACCGCCAATGAGGCTAACGACTCCTAAGGTTCTCTGCTTCTGGGTCATCTGTAGATAATGTGTCGAAGTCGATACAAGATGACCTGTTGAAAAGAAGAGCAATGATGTCTCTCTTCCCTCACCACGAAGTGATAACTCAAGAAAATCAAGATGAAAGAACCAGGTACCATCTCCCTATGCTGGATGGGGGGGACAACTAACTCAAAGAGGAAGACAAAATGATAAGAGATGAGGAGACAAGACATAAGATGACTCAAGACACTCCTATGTCTTCTCAAACTACCCATCCTAAAGGCTCAACACTTCGAGGATAATGAAAAATGGAACCCCATTCAGATTTACTCTATTGATAGACACAAAGCTCGGCATGTGTAAGATAGACATTGAAATTTTGACCCAGGAATAACAATTATGGATAGCCATTTATTCAAGAAAAAGAAAGACGCACAAGACTCGACCACATGCTGATATAAGTAGGCAAAAAATCAACGACACTTATGCAAAGACCGAAGTAGATAACTGAAAGGAAAAAGACACTGCAAGGGAAATGAAGATTGCTGCCCTAAAATATAAAAATTCAACAAGAAGAAAAGACATGAAAAGACAATGCTGAAAGGAAAGACAACTACCCTAAACCCAAAAGTTTTACCTCCAAGTTGCCATGATTAAATCATCATACTCAAAGGACCATTGTAACCATGCAACCAGATGATCATTCCGACGAGAAAGGTTAGCACAGTCAACCTTCCAAAGGGACCAACCATGAAATCTCATATGACCCAAAGTCGCCTTGAAGTACTTGTTGGTGAAGCCATAAGTGAAGGGTGCTCGTTGACTAAAGGCTGGTTGGGACTTATCGCATGGTATTTCAACAGTAACAAGCATGAATGCATGATAGCTGGAACTCTTGGCATCTATCTGTTGAAATACCTCCATCATCTTGAGCTCGACTGGGTCATGATGCACTTTGATATCCACGCGTTGATCAATCTCAGGACCCTGAAGAGCAACCTTGTGATGCGGAATCGTAGGCAAAGTGTAAGGAACGTCATCCTCTAGTTGAACCAAAATTGGCTCTTCGTGCTGTAATGGTATCTGATCAAGCTGTTCTTGAACCACTGTTGTGATAGGCAAGGATGATGCCTCTTCTAAGATGGGCATAGATGAAAGCCCTCGTTGATTGATTTCTACATGATTAACTTGTGGTTCATCCTCCTGAAACTTTTCATCTTCGCTAATGGGAGGAATCCATGAACACTCTAGAGTAATCACATCTTCACCTTCATCTTCCTGGAACTCTGCCTGTGACTCAAATGGTGCAACTATTGGTTCAAGATCATCTAAAATTGGGCTATCACCCTCCTGTTCATCTTTGGGAACTTGACACAGTGCAAGTTGTGGTTCATCTTCAATAACACAAACTTTTTGCACTTCTGTAACAACCAATGGTTGAAGATCATCGAGTGGAGTTTCCTTCACTGGTTGGTTTGGGACATAGATCAGAGGGAGTTCACAAGCTGCAAGATGATTTCTTTCTAACTTGATAGCGACAACTTGCGCTTCCTCCAAATTTTGAGGGTCTTCATTCCTGAGCAAAACACCAAAAATACCATGAAATGCCTCAAGATAATAAATCAACGCAACATCTTCGTTAGGCCTTACTCTATAAGGAATTAGATTGTAAAAGTTGGAAAAATGGGTGTTAAATTGGAAAATAGTTTCACTTTCATGCTTTTTAATAACTGAAAAAAATGTGCAAAACAAGAAAATGTCCCTTGTATTTGCCCATCTGTTGGTGAATTTCTCCTGGAAGGAATCCCATCCATCAATGGAAGCATCAGGAAGGGATTTGTACCATGCTCGTGCCTCCCCCTTGAGGGTCGACACAAACATCCTCATCACCACATCCTCATGTTCCACATTAAATTCCCACATTACTTGTAAAAATTTATCCAAGTGATCCTTAACTGATTCTCCCAACCTCCCTTCAAACAAAGGTATGCGTTTAAGCCATTTACGTGCAGGGAAATCATCAGGATAATTTGAGAATGCAACAAAACTTAGTGGGTCAAACGCAGAAAATCTCCACCTTCCTGGTGGCCTCACAGCTGCATCCATATTGTTAGTCTTAGATAAAAGAAATCACAACTGCTACCCTACTACTAGCTCAAGATAAAAATAAAGATGAAGATGTCTAAGATACACTTACCATAGTGCTTGTCGAAAAGAACTTACCTAAGAACTCATATGCTTACCAACTTTGAGAAGAGTTCTTGGCAAAAGAAAAGTCTTGTTGAAGTTTGAATCTTGACCTTGCGAGGGAATCAAAACCGAAAGATCTTCTTGTGTAAGTTCCCTGTGGAGTCGTCCCTGTATTTTGTGGAGTCGTCGGGTGAGTCAAATAAAATATAACAAATAAAATAAAAACTCACCAATGTCGTTGTTACCAAGGCTGGTGTTCCTCGACAATGACGCCAATTTGTTAGCACAAATTTCTACCCTCCAATCTGAGCTGATAAACCTGTTATGACAGCGGTAAAAAACTTGGCTAATTAAAGGAGTAGGGCTCCAATGTCACGGGCTAAACCCCTCTCCGTTCGGGCTAGGCCTTACTAGCTTCTGGGGGGAGTCCCTGGGCACAATGAAGCACCCTTGTGGCTGATTTAAGGTCTGAAAACTAAAAAATCAGCGAGCTGTTTTGCCTTGGATAGTGTGTAAAGCAGTCCAAAACGGTGGAAAAAGTTAATCTAACACACTTGGAGGGAACCTGCAGAGTTAGCACAATGATAATAGAATGGAAAAAGCAAAGAAAACTACTCAAAGAATTGATACCATCACAGTAAATAGTTCAAAAATGACATATCAGATTTGCAAATTCACCACAATACTGTCAAGAAGAGAGGTTCAAACAATAAACATAAGCTTCTTTATTGATCCAGCTTTACAAGAAGGTTGGTTACACCACAGTTGGCAAGCTCACAACCGATACAATGACTACTTTGCTCAATGACACGCCACTAGACAAGAGAGAGAGAGAGAGAGAGAGAGAGAGAGAGAGAGAGAGAATGTTGCTCCTGCTAAGAACCGACGAAATAACCCAAGGCAAGCCTCCAATATATAGCTAGAGGGGGCGCATATCTCAAAGAGAAGGAGGGACGCATGAAGGGGGTAAGAATAGAGTCTAAGTGAGATGACTGAGAGTGAGTGTGAGTTTGAATGAGCATGAGTGAGTGAATGGCGAGATAAGTGAGTGAGAAGACGAGTAAAGTGAGGTGCATGGCATGCGTGGGAGAAGGAAAAAACAGAGTGTAAGTTTAGAGTGGGCACATGAGTGCATGGTAAGGTTAAGTGAGTGAGTGAAAAAGGCAAACTATAATGCATGGTGTGCACGAGGGAGATAATTTTGGGAAACTCATGCGACCTCTCCTTCCATCATAAATTAATTATCATATGCTCCAATTTCAGGAATATGTGCCCTAGCCTAGTTGGATGCCACATCACTGCCACATGTCGACCTCAGAGGCCGCCACTTGGCACTGCATGGACGATGACTGGACCTGCTAAATATAGAGGCAGCTAAAAATATAACCTCTAAAAATAGGGTTCTCTAAAAATATATCCTTGGTTCTATTTTTAAAAAAATTGTCCACATACATAATGCCAAAAATAGAAAGTTGTCTGGATACCCTTGACTTTATACTCATTAATCTCGTCTTTCCGCAAGGGATCTGAATATGCCATCAAAACTGTCATGGGGGACTTGATGCTCAACTTGCTAAAAATATTAATTTGGGTGACATCATCCTAAAAATGTCCAAAGGCCTATGGATGTCTCAAGGATCAATACCGCGCTCTTGGAATCTGAATCAGGGGCCTGGATCACAACCTGCTAAAAATAACAAGTTCCTGCATGTCGCCTGAAAAAGGTGTCATCAGGCATAGAATCCTGCAAGGACTCATACTGTATGCTTTGAATTGCCCCAAACTGTCAGGAGACCTACTCAAACCATGCCTCCTAAAAAGTAGCAACACCTGTATGTATACATCTCTCTCTCAAAAATGCATGGAAACTAAGTGGATTGTGACTTTGAACTAAGCAACCCTGTACTGATCATGTACCTTCCTCGTGTGTGAACCAATCTCCTCCTCAATATAAGTGCTAAAACCCCGTGAAAATCTCAATATGCCAACTAAAGGGCTGCATGTTGGCTCTTAACCCTCAAGACTTTCAAGGGTGAAAATCTAGGGTTTAACAAAACTGCTTGGTTGCCCTTTCTTGTGGCCTATGTTTTCCAGATATTGTTTCTGTACACATGCCTTGTCCACCGTCCTTGGCTTGAAAAACATCACTTGCTTTTGTAGATGACTATGTAGATCCCCCAACTAAGTTGTAGGAAACGACCAGGTTGGTGCTGTCCCCGTACCAGAAACTCAGTGAAACGCCAAAACCGGTACAAAACCCGGTCGAAATGTGGGCGACTGTACTGTATGGYGTTTCGCGAGTACGAAACGTCGTATGGTATGGTCGCCTGCGTTTCGGCACTCAAGTTCTTGTTTGTGGCCTCGTACGAGCATCTAAACAGGCCACAGGCCCCCCAAAGTTGCTCAATTTTGTTGCTTTTTCGATTTAAAAAAAAGAGAAACCACACACATATGTTCCGTATTCATTTTTTTTTAATTTTGATTTTAGAAACAACTAGAAAAAACTTGAAATCCTAACAACCAAATAATTCCTATAAGAAAGCATTTAGTTCACTCATTCCTCATATTTTGCAAAGCCTTGCCACTTGTATTCTATTACAAGTGGCAAGCTCGTCATCAACAAAAAGGAATTGGAGGAGTTATGGTTTCATTCATTCTGTGAAGCGCAACAGGTTGGGATCCTAGATGGTTGAAGATCTAGTATTCATGCATTCAAACCTCTGCCTTGTGTCTCGTAGGGGTGAAGAATATGCAACTGGGCTTCATAAAGATTGGGATGTGGATGCAAAATGCCGAGACTTGGAGCTTTCTCTTGGTTCTCTTGATATTGGTGATCAACAACTGGAAGTGGAATTGCCTCTTCTGCCCATCCATGCTTTAGTTCTGCTGAATATGCATCTTGTTCTATTTTTAGTGATGAGGATGATGATCAATATGACATATATTAGGAATCTATGTAATTGCAGTTGTCTTCAACTCATGTTTTATTTCATTTTCAGCACATACAACCTCATTTATAAAGGCTGATTTTGGATGTATAGCCTTATCTATAAAGGCTAATTTTGGATTTTGTTGCTTGCATCATGTAATCAATGATATTGATCATCTATGGGAGTTAATATAGACATGGTTTTTCTTCTAAAATGTCATTTATGTGTGTCATTATGTTTTTTTTGCAAGATAATGTGTTTTTTAAAATACACACACACACACACACATGGCATTTTCCCTGACGTTTCCATTTTTGGAGGGTCGCGTTTCCTGTCGTACTCGTTTCAAAAACTTCCAGACATTTCTCTGTTTTGTGCAACTTAGCCCCCAGATACTCGAGGAGTATATCTAGGTTCGTGGGAGAAATACCCAGTGTGATGGCCATTTTTTTGAACTCAGTGGTGTACAACTACACACTCTGCCCCTACCTTTGCTTGAAGTAATGCCGATGGATCCATTGGTCCTCTACATACCCAATAGGTTAGAACTGGGACTTAATTGTTGATATTATGGTAGTTGTGGGAGGTATTAACCTCTACATGTAACCCTGACAAGACTAGAATATTCCGAGAAGCAAGAGAAACCCTAAAACGTTGGATAATAACCCTAGGGGAGAAGTTGGCTCAAGAGAATATTTATTATTGAGTTATTAGCCTCCGGAAGTAGAAGTCAACCTAGTTAGGTCACTTGGAGGACTATAAATAAGAGGGCGCTAGAGCTCATTTGACACACTCTCTCTCACAACTGCATAAGACCAGTGGTGCACAAGTCTGGAGAGGAGCTGCAGCTACAACTTGCATTTTGGTTTTGGCTTGGACTTTCTCTTTGGTTATGTTTTGGACTTTCTGCTAGGTATGCTAGCTCTAGAGAGAGGTACGCGACGTTGGTTGGCTATCGGTTCTAGGGTTTGCTTTCGAAATTATTTTCTTTGTCAAGGTTAAGGTGCTCGACAGTGGCCTTTGTGCTTATGGTTGGGTGACAATATTACTATATTGTCTATGGTGAAATGAGCACACCTATTATTCTAACAGGTTATGGGCCCACACTATCTTTGGACAGTCTAACCGCTGGAAGATAGATTGGGAGGATTTGCTCAATTACAGTTGCAGTTGCAGTCAAAGTTTTGTTGTAGCAACGAAACCCTAACCCTCTTGTTAAGGCACCTTAAGTGAAGAGTTTGACCTAATTCCTGGATAGCCTAGTGCACCTCCTGGTACTCTCAGCAAGCTAAGATGTCAAGTTTGAGTTTTTGGTCAAAGTCAAAGGTTGACCAAGTCAAAACAATCATGACTTACTCTATGAAGTCAGAAAACAAGTTAGAAAGGGCTTCTAACTTCAGAGCATGGAAGACAAGGATTGACCTCATCCTTGCCAAGAATAAAGTGTTGGATATCGTGAAAGGCAAGATCATGAAACCATAGTTTGAAGCATGAAAAGAGAAGGAACCTTAGAACGTTGAAGTTATGGAGAAGTTCAAGGACAATGACATCAACACTATGAGTATCATAGTGGACTCTGTAAAAGACCACTTGATGCCCTACATCTCTCATCTTGACTCATTTAGGAAGATGTACGATGCCCTAACTAACCTCTTCTCAATTAGAAACATTGGACAAGTAATGAGTCTGAAGAATGAGCTTCGTGACATGAAAATGAATGATGATGATAGCATAACATCATACTTTGTGAGAATCTCTTAGTTAAGAGATCAACTACAAGCTATTGAAGAAATCATTTCAGAAAAGGAACTGGTAAATATAGTACTCAATGGCCTTCCCAAGACATGGGATGCATTTGCCGCAAGCATGAACACAAGAAAGGAGTATCCCACATTTGAAGAACTTTGGACCTTTTGTGCACAAGAAGAATCAAGGATTAACACAAAAGAGAAATCCCAAAAGAAATATGATGATCAAGCCTTCATAGCAAAATAAAGTAATTTCAGGAATAAGAGGAAGTTTGGCTGAAGGAAGAAACAAAATCAAGAAAATGATATGTCAAAAAAAATACAATGCTTCAACTGTCGAAAATATGGTTACTACCCCAGTGTCCTGAGTTAGAGAAAAGGAAGGAAACAAACGAAGCAACAGTTGCGGAAGAAAGGGAACCCTCAAAGAAAGCCAAGCAAGATAAAGTAAACTTCTTCTTCTAGTCAAGGTAACAACACTCTTCTATCACATAGTTCTTGTACATACCATGTTTACATAGTTCCTATACATATCATACATATCTATTTCTTAGAAGAAAAGATGGTCAGTGAAACAATACCTATGAAAGAATAACAAGAAGAATCAAGGATTAACACAAAAGAGAAATCCCAAAAGAAATATGATGATCAAGCCTTCATAGCAAAATTCAATAATTTCAGGAATAAGAGGAAGTTTGGCTTAAGGAAGAAACAAAATCAAGAAAAGGATATGTCAAAAAAAATACAATGCTTCAACTGTTGAAAATATGGTCACTACCCCAGTGTCCTGAGTTAAAGAAAAGGAAGGAAACAAACGAAGCAACAGTTGCGGAAGAAAGGGAAACCTCAAAGAAATCCAAGCAAGATAAAGCAAACTTCTTCTTCTAGTCAAGGTAACAATACTCTTCTATCACATAGTTCTTGTACATACCATGTTTACATAGTTCCTGTACATATCATGCATATCTATTTCTTAGAAGAAAAGATGGTCAGTGAAACAATACCTATGAAAGAATAACAAGAAGAATCAAGGATTAACGCAAAAGAGAAATCCCAAAAGAAATATGATGATCAAGCCTTCATAGCAAAATTCAATAATTTCAGGAATAAGAGAAAGTTTGGCTTAAGGAAGAAACAAAATCAAGAAAAGGATATGTCAAAAAAAATACAATGCTTCAACTGTCGAAATATGGTCACTACCCCAGTGTCCCGAGTTAAAGAAAAGGAAGGAAACGGGCGAAGCAACAGTTGCGGAAGAAAGGGAACCCTCAAAGAAAGCCAAGCAAGATAAAGTAGACTTCTTCTTCTAGTCAAGGTAACAATACTCTTCTATCACATAGTTCTTGTACATACCATGTTTACATAGTTCCTGTACATATCATGCATATCTATTTCTTAGAAGAAAAGATGGCCAGTGAAACAATATCTATGAAAGAATAACAAGATTAAGGATTGCTATTATGATGACTACAAGAAGATGAAGCATGTTGGCAAAATTCCCGAGGAATCTATTATATAAGTAACAACTGCCAGATAAGCAGAAATCATAATCAAACTTGAAGAGACCCAAAAGGAGTCAAATCAGAAAGAAGCCAGTAATCAAGAGGAAATTAGAATAAGACTTGTGACACTTTGCAAAAGGCAACAAGGATGCAGATGAAAGCATGGACTCTATTAGATGGAGGGAGCAGATTACATAATTCCAAAAGAAAGCATGCATTCATGCATGAAGCAAGGATTAGGAGGGAGCTAATCCTAAATGATATGATCTATTGAGGAATCCGTGAAGATTATGAAGTATCTGTCCATTTTCCCATTGAGAGTAGTAGTCATGATAAGCAACACGTGTTCAGTTTGACTCTAGAATAAGTCTTCTTCGAAAAGAAGTCTTAAGTATCCCTGGTTGTCCATCTATATCCATGTTCCTATGATAAAAGGAAGAAGTTGGAATCTTCAGGAAGGAAGGGCATGGAATCTATAGCAGACTCCATGGAACCAAAAGCTAAAGAGGAGCATGAGGAAGAACGTGAAGATTCCAAGAAAGAAAGAAAAGCTAGAACAAGTAGTTATTATATCGAGAATCATAAGACTATCAACTTGGTTTGAACCCAATAGAAGCAATCAACCAGAAGAAATGGAAGTTGTGATGAAGAACAATGTATGTAAGAAAATTTGAAAAAGACTTATGAATGGAAGCATTGCGAGATTCAGAACTAGAGGTTCTTCTAGAAGGAGGGAGAAGACTATGACGACAACTTGTTCCAGTAAACCAAACAACTTGTTCCAGTAAACCAAATATACCTCTTGCAGTATCCATGGATTGAAATTTACATGTAAAAGATTGTTCTTCCCAATAAAACAAATTGAGCAAGAAACTTATACCAGAAAGAGACCCATGTATGCAAATGGAAGAAGACCTTGTATGGATTCAAGAAACTTGATGCAAAGTATCTCATATACAACAAAAGCGTGGCGAAAACTTCCTATGACAGATAAAGTGTATCATAATGGTTACTTAGAAGTCCGGGATGATGGATTGCAAATCTATGGCTAACTCCCATGATAACAGATCTGAAGAAGTTGAAGCAACTCTAATCCAGTATATCTGTCTTTGTATCAACAATTGATTGGCTCGTTAATGTATTTGGAGAATACTCAGCCAGATATTTGTTTTGTGGGACGTTTAAATTATGACATACAACTGCATGAATTTATCGATTCAGATTGGGCAGGGAGTGCAGATGACAAAAGAAGTGCTACTTGGATATGTTTCAGTTTGAGCTTTGCCACGATGTCATGAGCTAGCAAGAAACAAAAGTCTGCCGCAATCAACACTACAGAAGCAGAGTATATTGCAGCTTGTGATGCTTGAAGCAATAAGTTGATTTCTGGATTGTTTGATCAAGTGCTGAATTCGACCATGATATATTGTAATGATCAGAGCTATGTGAAGCTTTCAGAGAAACCGATGTTCCATGACAGGTCGAAGTACATTGAGATCAAGCATTATATTCTCCGTGATAAAGTCCATAAGAGAGAAGTGGTTCTCCAGTATATCTCCACAGATGAACATATAGCAGATGTTTTGGTAAAGCCTCTGTCCAAGATGAAAAGTTTGCATACTTAACAGACAAGCTGGTGCTCGTGGAGATGACTTCCTTATTGGAAAAAGGAAGTGATTACTCCCAGGTTGGGAGAGAGCACTGATATGTTATTGATTTATGGATAGTCATTTTTCAGTTCGGAAAATGGTCTAGGATGGGCAGTTCCTTTCCAGTTCGGAAAGTGGTTCGAGATTTCTGACAGACAAGCATTTTCCAATTTGGAAAATGGTCCAGATCGGACAGTCATTTTCATAATGAAAATGGTCTGATAGATTGCTGATGTACCATAGATAGTGATTCCCCTTGTGGCCAGTGTGGGGGAATGGTCTAGGACAGTCATTCTTCTTGGCAGTCACTCTGAGTAGTGGTCAAGTAGAATGGTCCGCCTCGTCGGGCATTCATTCTTTCGAAGTTCACAGTTGTGAGTAGTTTCGAAGAATGGTCCGTTTTGGAGGTTGGCGCAGGACAGTCATTTCCATAGGAAATGGTTTGGACAGTCATTCCCTAGGGAAGACTCATTCTCTCCAGGTTGCACTGTGACTAGTGTCAGAAGAATGGCCCAGTTAGGCGAATGGTCCAAGTTCAACAATCAAGGACATGCATTCCCTAGGGTAGATTCATTCTCTCCAGGTTGCACTATGATTAGTGTCGGAGGAATGACCTAGTTAGGTGAATGGTCCAGGCTCAGAAATCAGGGACAATTATTCTTCTATGCTTGAGAAGAATAGTCCAGATAGCCCATGGCTGATGTTTTACTTTCTGAGGGTAGATGCTCTTCCAAATCTCACAGATGTGAGTGGAAGAATGGCCCAGATGACTCAATTTATATCATGATATTGTTTTATGCAGGTTGATATCAGATGATATGATTGTTGTGGAGACTATATGTCTCTGGATAGTAGTTGTATGCTACTGTGGTGGATGTGATCCACTGGTAGTGACTGTGTGTCACTGGTTAGTAGCCGTGTGCTACTAGGAGTAGTTGTGTACCACTGGGTAGTAGTTGTGTACTACTATGGATAGACACAGTTGTGTTCTATTGGATGGCATTGTTCTGATTGCCATGGAGACTATCACTAGTGTTGGAGATGATTGCCAGCTAGATGGATAGTCGGTATGTTGATGGACAAACATTCTCTCCGTGGAAAATGGTCCAGGACAGTCATTCTTCTAGAACATATGTCCATATTAGAAGAATGATTCTTGTATCACTCTATGGAGTGAGCAACTTATTCAACATCATGCCCGATTACTTAGATGGAGTATGGCTTCGAGAGATGATGCAGTTGATGCTATCTGATGATACTGATAGTGATGATGGTGCTCATGATTTGACCATGAGATAGCCTATGTGGCTATGATGATGCTACCGATTGAATGGCCTGTTTTTGCTCGAGACCATTGCCTTTAATACCTCCCTAGCTAGGAGGGAGTGTTGATATTATGGTAGATGCGAGAGGTATTAACCTCTACATGTAACCTTGACGAGACTAGAATATTCCGGGAAGCAAGAGAAACCCTAAAACGTTGGATAATAACCCTAGGAGACAAGTCGACTCAAGAGAATATTTATTATTGAGTTATTAGCCTCCAGAAGTAGAAGTCAACCTAGTTAGGTCACTTGGAGGACTATAAATAAGAGGGCGCTAGGGCTCATTTGACACTCTCTCTGTCACAACTGCATAAGACCAGTGGTGCGCAAGTCTGGAGAGGAGCTGCAGCTACAACTACTACGACTGGCATTTCGGTTTGGCTTGGACTTTCTCTTTTGTTATGGTTTGAAATTTCTCCCTGGTATGCTACCTTGGTTGGCTATCGGTTCTAGGGTTTGCTTCCAGAATTATTCTCTCTGTCAAGGTTAAGGTGCTCTGGGGTAGCCTTTGTGCCTATGGTTGGGTGACTATTGCTATATTGTCTATGGCGAAACGAGCACACCTATTATTCTAACATTAATGAGTGTTTTGAAATCCCCTCCCACTTAGTTACTGGTGGATCACCCTCCAGCCTAAGTGTCTCTGTGTGACTTTCCCTCCAAGTTAAAGCATTGCTGTCTAACTTCAGTTTGGCAAATGATATCTTTTGCGCCTCACCTATATGGTGAACATCGAAATAAACTTCTAGTTGCTGCAACCAACGATTCATTTTTAATACATAGATGTTACCTTGGTATGGCTTCATGTCCACTTTCGCCTTCCATCTTGAATAGGGACTGTGAAGGGGGTTAATGGTGCTCGAACTGGGATGCTCTTTCTCGGGCTCTTTTGTCGACTCCTTTTTTTGGTCTTCATTATCTCCCCATTTTCCTTTTGATTTGATCTCAGAGTTAGAACCCCCAACCTCTCTGAACAGTCCGAGCTTGCTTGCTAGAGCTACCACGAGGAAAGACATATTGCAAGATATGTTAGTGACTTGTTCTTCTATCCTCACAAATCTCTCCTCTGTTGGATCTCAAGGGTTGTTATGAACAAACTCGTCTACCATGGCTAGGGTTTTGCGACTTTCTTCTTAAACTGATTCCTAGATCCCTGCAACTTCCCATAAATACCCCCAAAGAAACCTGCTCTGATACCAATATGATTTGTAAACTGTAGTGGATAATTGGAACAATTCTCCACAATAGATCTTATAATATTCTGAAATCTTAGATTTATGTGGTTTATTTCCTTAGATTCGAGATTTGCTTATGGCTTGAATTTTAAGAAATAACTGAAATATATAAATGAAAGAATAGGCACAAATACACACCATCCACACAAATGAACATGGGATTTGACCTGGGAAACCCAATACTGGAGAAAACCTAGCTAGAAGGTGAGGCCTATGCTTTGCTCTCTTTGCTTCAGTTATAAAATGTACATACAAAGGAATGGGAACTCACTATGGAGTTACCTTTTGGCATTGTGGCCTGAACGACTCCTACAAAATCCTCCTCCTCCTTTGTTATGCTCACAAAATACCACTCTCAAATGTTTTGTTTAGCTATGGAACAAGATACAATGCAAAAGTATGGAAACCCTTCTCCTCCTAGCTGCCCGGTATTTAACATAGCTCCTCGATAGCCATCTAGGGGTAGGGTTTTGATTTTCTCAACCCTCAATTGCGATAAGGTTTTGGACCTTCTAGCATCTTCCTGAAAGTCCACAGGTGGCTAGCCCCTTGTGCGTGAGTAATAGGGCTGACGTGACATCCTCTCGTACCATGGTGGTCAACACGGTAGGTCAACTTGCGGGAGGCATAACGTTTTCCTACGAGCTCCAATTGATGATATGTTTTCACCATTGGAAAGGTCTTTGAGTGTAGATCAGCATCAGGGGGTCTAAGCTAAAGTTGAGAAAGTTTTGACCCCAAAAAATGCTGTTTGATGCCTCAAATTTGGCTCCGGAAGGTTTCAAACCCCAATTTTGCAAATTGGGACTTACTGTTAAAACGACGCTGCAAGCTGATTCCTCCAATTTTTTCCAGTCTGAAAGCTTTGAGATAGATGACAAATAATATAATGATGCGATCAGGATCACTTTGAGTCTTGAGATGATCCTATGCAAAATATTAAGCAATTTGACAGATTTTTTCTCAACGCTTTAATATTTATCTCCTGCGTAAGCACATGGTTTGAGATTTCTTTGGTCTATAATGTTCCAAATGGTTCTGTTTGGATTGCTTTCTTATACAATTTGACCAAAAATATGACAATTAAAGTCTCACATAATATTATTGAACTTATGAGGGAAGCCATCAAGTTCAGAGTCCCTTCTTTGAAGCCCATCAATGTGCCTTTTTAGTCAGGGCTTCCATCCCAAGTTCTAACCAGGCAAAGTCATAAGTTTATGTGGGACTGCATTTTGTGAGTTACATGCCACTCCATTCCATGGCAAGGAGTGTGCTCTGATTTCCTTTGGGAATGGAAGACATATGTGATAGTAGAAAAAAATTTGGTCTGCATTTAATTCTTTTGTATTCGGGGATAGAATTTAAGTGACAATTCTGTGAAGTTTCATGTATCTTTTGTCACTATGTGTTGCATAATGTGTTTTATAAATCCACGAGAGATTTCTACCAAATCCTTTTTCTTAGTTTTGAAAATTCAAAGCAGTTTTTTTCAGGTTTTGTTTCATTTTGTTTTCAAGTGAAGCAAGTGGCGTATTGAGATATTTTTTGGTACTTTTTACAGATAAAGTTTCTTGAATAATCACCAATTCGTGTCTTACAGTTTGTTTCATTTTCTAAATTTGGGTGGGTATATCTGCTTCTCTACTGGCCTCTTTCTAATAAATGTTATATGCCCAGGTGTTAGATGGAAAGTCTATATCCTCTAACTGTGGAAACAGTTAAAGCTATTACTGTTCATGACATGGACAAGTGCTAAGAGTTTGTGTTTGGAGCCTAAGGATTCCGGGTTTCCTGAAAATTTACTATGCTTGCTTAGAATTTTTTCTTTCAAGAATATGCATTGACAGAATGAGATTGTAAGCTTGTTTGCCCATTTGATTCCATTTGTCTATAAGCCAAGCTGGATTTATGATGGAACAAGACTATAAATATGTGAGGGATTTCCTTGTTAAGTTTAATCTGTCGTTGACTTAAAGAGCACATGCTTTTCTTTTGATATTTTATTTTCTTATTAGCTTTCTAATATGTGCTTTTAGCATTATCAGATCTTCAACTTGTTAGTTAAACTATCTATGATAATGTTGAAAGCAGGTTCACAAGGCAGTACAGATTCTGCGAGATAAGCAGGAGATTGCAGAGGCACAGACAGAATTAGTGAAGCTTCAGCTTGCACGGAAAGAATCATCCAACAACTTGCATGGTTCAGAAGATAAATCCCATGCATCTAGTTCTTTGTCCGAGGGAAAACAGGAACATACTTTTCAACCTCAAAGTATTCAGTCACAGCTTCGACCTTCCCTTCCTGCTCTGCCTGCTCTACCCTCACCTCAGTACCTGGCCAACCCCCATCCTCCTGTGCCAAATTCTGATCAATGTCAGACTCCACCACAGCAGCAGCAACCTGCTCAAGCAAATATGGTGCAGCAGTCTCCGGTTACATCCTTACCACAGCAGCAAGCAGGACAACTCCAACAGCTACCTAATGTAATGCCAATGCAATCATACTATCAACAGTCACCACAACAGCAGGGACAGATCCATCAGTCACCTCATGCTCCACAGGCTACTCTGTTGCCACATATTCAGCAGTCTCTACAACTGCCACCACAACAATCTCAGCATCTACCATATATAAATCAACCATCGCATATTCATAACATTCCAAACCAAAGTGTACAACCACAGGTTCAACGGTCGCAAGTGCAACAATTGCCACAGCAACAAACACAAATACAGCCACAGTCTCTTTCTCAACAGCCACATTTTCAACAACAGGCTCAGTTGCGCCCTAATATTTATCAAGGCCAAACTCATGGAGTTTCTCCTGAAGCATTTTCTTATCAGGGGGTCACGTCTGGTATTTCATCTGAACCTTCAATGTATAATTATGGAAGCCCTTCTCAGACTATCCAGCCATCTTCACAAGGGCCTCTTCATACACAGACATTACGTCCACAGCTTAGTCAAGGTGGATCTCAAATAAGTGATAATAGCAGTGTTAGTTCTAGTCAAGTGCCACCCCCACCTATTCATCCAATGCATGGATTTTCAACCTATAATTTGCCTCCCAGGCCTCTTACTAATCCATATGGAACATTTTCCACGGGCCCACAAATGAGTCCCTTTCCAGGAACTTACACGAGATTTCCATCTGCTCAGCAAGCTCAACAATATGCACAAACAACTGGGAATATGGTGAGTAATTCTGGTGGAGGTCATTTACCATCTGGTCATGCTTATGATGAGCTCGTTGAACAGGTAGCAGGTATGGGTTTTTCAGGAGATCAAATACGAGGTGTAATACAGCGACTGACAGAGAATGGGCAGCCAGTGGATATGAATACTGTGCTAGATAGATTGAACAGCAGTACTGCTGGACCATCACAAAGAGGCTGGTATAATTGATAAAGTATGATTAGTGACTATGCATTAAACTGCTATTTGTTTGTATATTCTGCTTTATTCCATGTTTGGATTTTCACTGGATTAAATTCTGAATTTAGGATAAGAAAATGTAGTATAGTTTTGGTCAATTACCATTTTGTAGGGATTTTCTATAATGATGTATTTACCTTCTACATTAAAAGGTATTTGCTTGTCTGAATTACCTATTGATACTTTTTGAGCTAAAGCAGAGGCCCCTGCGAGCTGAATTTGTTTGTTGTGGGTGGCTTGTTTAGTCACAGTTGTGCAAGCCTTGTGAAATTTGGAGTTTACTCCTAAACAGTTTGTGGGAAATCATTACAATCTCTTGTAATACATTGGTTGAGCTGCACCTTTGAAATACAAAAGTACTAGCCACTGACTAATATGAGATGTAGAAGTTTTAGAATTGCAATTCGAGATAACCTAAAAGATAATATTCTGTGATTTCTAGGTTTTTGATTTTACTAAACCTACTAACATTACAATAATAAAGCTCAAGTTTAAGTGAAACTTTCCTTTTCTGGAAGTGCTTCCTTTCAATTGAAGAGAAGCAACAATTGGCCTGAAGAGATCAAACACCACAAGTGGCCCTCATGCACCATTGAAACAACCATTGTGGGGGCGGACCATTTCTCATAAGCACTTTTGTGTGGCTAATCTGCTATGACAGGAGTTTAGTCTTCCATCAAAATCACCCAGGATTTGCACTTGGCCCCAATCGCTTAGTCATGCTTTTGGGGGATTTATACTCTTGTTGCTCCATCATCTTCGACATCATTGTCTTTTGCCTCCCCCTTCCAAATTTTCT
The DNA here is from genome assembly GCA_009831015.1 of Picea engelmannii. Classification (NCBI taxonomy): domain Eukaryota; kingdom Viridiplantae; phylum Streptophyta; class Pinopsida; order Pinales; family Pinaceae; genus Picea; species Picea engelmannii. Next base: position 576,945 of record ML780587.1, read on the forward strand.
AGTACTCCCACTTAGAAATCCAAGTGTTCTCTGCATCGGACTTGTCCTTCCATTTGGCTAGGTATTGCTTATATTTATTTCTTGCGTCGGGAATGCTGTCTCTTCTAGCACTCGCATGATCTCTTCAAACTTATTTGGCTTTTGCTTGTGCCAGTCTACGTGCATGCTTCCCATAGGACCCCACTTATGTGCTACTTGACTTGGCATGTCGCCCCTGCAATGAAGTCTCTTTCTTTGGCAATCTTCCTCTTCTGTGGTGGTAATGTGTTCGACAAGTCTTCATGCACTGCCTTTGCACTCTAACTTCCTTACATTTGCAAGGACCTTCTTATCCTTGGCATGTTATGGTATCTTGATGCACAACTTTCATTGTAGACAACAATGACATATACTTGGGTTCCTTATCTTCGTCAACGATGACTTAAATCTCCGCCTATTCTTCATGATGGTGTAGGTGTCCCTTCCTTCATGCACCATGCTTCTGTCACACTGCCATAATGGTCTTCCATACAACAAATGACAAGTATCCATGGGTAAGATTGCACAAAACTTCCATTTTTGTTCTCTCCAGCATTAAACACCCAACATTGATTTGTAACCATCACTTCGCACCCCCACTAAAACCAAAACACTATGTACGAGTGCAAATGCTTCTATTGCGCTAGGTGAAGCTTCTTGACCATCTCTACCGTGATTGTATTCTCTGTGATACTTTATCAATAATAAATTTGTAACATTTACCTCCAGACCTAAGTTGCAGGAAACTTCCATCTAGGTGTCGTTCGGTACCGGAAACTCGGCGAAACTCCGAAACGGGTATGAAACCCGGCCGAAACCTGTCGGCTATACCGTACGGTGTTTTGCGAGTACGAAATGTCGTACGGTACGGACGACGACGTTTCGGTCGAGTTTCGACGTTGTTTTGGTTGTTTGAGGGCCCATACAGGTGTCTAAGCAGGCCACGGCTCCCCCAAAACTCACTAAATTTGTAGTTTTTTCCATTTTTAAGAAAGATAAACCATTCTTATATGTTTTTTATTCGTTTAGGGTTTAGGATTTTTTATATCGTTTATGTCTGCCATTATGTTTTTCTTGCAAGATAATGTGTTTTTTTTTTTTAAATATATCTATATTTTTATACATACATACATACATACATATATATATATATATATATATACGACGTTTCCATTTTTGGAGGGTCGTGTTTCCTGCCGTACCCGTTTAGGAAACTTCCAAACGTTTCCCCGTTTCGTGCAACTTAGCTCCGGACTTACATCTTGTCTTGATGTTATTTTTCCTCAATCATCTATCTTTCTTCGATGCTTGCTGCAACTTCTCTACCATGATCTTTCTTCTGTGCATCATTAAATTCTCTCCTTGTTTTGTTGTTGCTGCAACACGTTGTCTACCTTGCATTCTTTGCTCACTTTTGCGCATTCTTTCTGATTGTGGATTCTCAAATGATTTATTCCCTCCATTTCGACAAGTATAACATCATAACCTATGTCTATAACCACTATTTATTCTTCCTTGCCCTTTGGATCATTCTCGGTTTCTATTTTGATATCTACTCGGTGCAGTATTCTCTTTTGTCTTCTTTGACTCCTCTTTGTGCACATCTTCCACTTGCTGTGTGGAATAATCATCTCTATCTATGCGGCCACCTCATCCCATGCCAAAGTTTCTTTTATTTCCATTGCATGCTAATCTCTCTTCTACCTTCAACTTAGTATTGCCAAACTTTGGTTTTTGAGGGTCTTGTACCATCTTGAATTCAAAGTATCTTAGCAACATATCCGTCTCAGATCCCTTCTTGGGAGACGGACTAGGTCCTCCAGACCTCAGCAACGTGCGCACCCCGCCAGGCAACGATTCAGCGGACAATCTGCACTCCCCACTAGTTCTTCGTCGAGCCAATAGAATTTGTTGAGTTTCCTTCTTTCAGCCTCGGATGTTAGGAGAGATGGGTTTGATCCTCAGACCTATTAGCTCCTGGATCTTCTCCGCCAGTGGATCTCCGTCCCATTGCGGGACTTTGTGGTTGTGGTTGAAGATTCCTCATACTTCAACCTAGTTTGCATTGTCTATTCTGTACTTCATGTATTGGATCTCTTTATAGGAGACCGTTTGGTACTCCTGCTTTGAATGGACATCATTGTACTCAATAGTCCCTTTGACCTACGTTGTGGTCATTAGTTGGACCATAGTTTTAAAAATCGGAACTGGCACCGGAACCGGTCGAGGGTCCAACCTAAACCGGAACCGTAACTGGTAATGAACCGATCAAACCGGTTTCAATGAACCGGTTTTAAAAAAAATACATACAATATTTAAATTTTAATGAAAAAATATATTTTTAAGATTTTAAATCATGTTTCCAAAGCATTAGAGACAATTAGAGACAACATATCCAAAGTATGCTCATGAATATATCAAAATGACACCAAGTGCAATACATATCTAGAGATCGAAACATAAATACATAATCAAGGAGGCTCTAAATGGCCTCTACAACATCAAATAACATACTAAGTTAGAGTCACTGATACTATAGGTGGGAATGCCAATGA
>ML780587.1:579567-652869 GCA_009831015.1 Picea engelmannii
GTTGATGTGGACTCTGGAGGATGACCCCTCAAGAGGATCACCATCATCAAAAGTGACCGGCTCTAGCACTAGTTCATTAAGATCCAAGTTGGCTAATGCCAACTCAACACTGTTGTTCAAACCCATATCATCAGAAAACACATTCCACATCTTTGTCTTTCCCTTCAACCACTCTTCTCTCTGCCTGTATATAAGACGGAGGTTGGTGTGCACATACACTACTAAGTCACCTGACACGACGACAAAGAGAAGAGTTCAATAGAAGAGTTTATACTTGAGTGAAGGGTACATTTTTACTGGGGTCGTGAAAAAAGAGTTCAACAATCAATGCCACCAACATCGAGGTACATAAAGGGCTTGGTTCTCTTGATTAAATGTCAGTTCCATACCCTCATACATGATAGAGTCTAGTGGAAACATTGCAATCTTGCCAATCTTGAAATCTTGAAAACTGTTAAGTTTGTTGAATTTTGAATGGGACCTAAAATTTTACTTTCTCCATATGAAGTCCAATGAGGTTGGAACCACTCTCAAACATCCTGAAACAATTAATGGTAATGTTAAAAATTTAAGTAAAAGCGAAATTTAAGAATTTAACATTACCATTAATTACTAGGGTGGGTGAAATGGAAGGGGTGGGGACCTCTTTAAATAGCATTAGTAAGGAAAAATAACCCTTAATTGCACACCAAAACACCTTACAACTCCAACTTGCATGGGAAAACATGAGCCAAGTACTTCTCTGTTACTTAGGTTTTAGGTTTTAGGGGGTTTTAGGTTTTAGGGATCAAACCGGCCGGTTTGGTCATAAACCGGCTGACTGGTTCTGTTTATTGGCTGGTTTGAACCGGTCGACCATCAAACCGGTAAAACCGGCTGGTTCTGGTTCCAGTTCACCCGTTTTTAAAACAAGGAGTTGGACTTCAATAAATTATCTATCTTATCTTATCTTATCTCCATCTTGCTTAGCTAGTCGATCGATGTCTCTACCTTCAAGCTTCCATCATAGAAGGAAATTTCAACTTTCACTCCCCTTTTGTTCAACAAGAACCTCATCCGTTGTGTTGCGGGATCCCTCGTGTTCATTAGCTTCTTCCTTTTCTAGTTCTAGTTCAAAGTCATTCACCTTGACTTCTTCTCTTTGTCTAGTTTCCAACTCTTTCATCTTTCTTCTCATCTCTTACAATTTTCTACTCATGACCTGTCGTCCTCTTCTTCTTTCCATCTTTGCAACATACGGCTTTCTCAATCTAGAAGTTGTCTTCTCTGAGACTTTCCTCTCTCTTAGTTCTCTCCCATATCCTTCCCTCACTCTAATTCCAAATGACGCTGTCAGGGTCACATAATGGGCCAAAACAATAATCTCCTCTCGTACTCTCGTAGTGGAATATGCATAATCCCTTGGCTAGGGCAATAGATAGAACAAAGTGCAGCAAAATAAAGTAAACATTTACAGACACATCACAGAACTAGTATGCACTATTAAATAGGAAATAGTCTATTCATTCTCATTAATCAGAGATTGATACAAATACATTTATAGTCATGCACTCTGACGCTTTACTATGGCACTTGGCCAACTCTCTACTTCTAACTCTATCTCTTGGCATTGGGTAACGTCATCCTTTAGGTTGCTATCCTTTTTATTCTTCTGTTATTTAACTGTGCATCTGCTTCTGTGAGTCTTCACTTTCCTTGGCACTTAGGATTTACACCCATTTTTTCACCTTCCTTCTTGACATTTCATCTTCCCATGGATTTCTTCCTCAGTCACGTGCTCTCACTACCATGTGCACTTGTCGCACTTTCCATGTGCACATACTGCCTCGTGCCTGAACTATACCCAGTGGGCCCAACTTGTTACTTATGTCGGGTGCTCTCCTTTGATGCACATTCCCTCTGTGTGCACTCACCTTGCACTCTTCCTGTTGCATGCTTGCTCTTAGTGCATTCCTCTGCCACACTGATGATCTTTGTGTCCTTTGTGCTCCTTTTCATCAAACTAGCACAACTTCGTTTGTCCACACCTAGACTGCATTATAACGTTCCACTTTATCATCTTTGTGTGTCACTCTTGTTATGCTCATCTATGCCATCCTTATCTTTGCCACTCATTTACACTACGCACCCCTGTATTACACTTCTCTATATCACACTTCTCTGTGTTGTGTTTGCTTGTATTATGCTCACCCATACTGCGCTCCACATATGCATCCATCGACTTAGTTGTGTGTTCTTCCCTGTATGATGCTCACCTATATTGCACTCCTCTTATACACCTGTGGACTTACTGTGTTGCAGTTTCTCTTGCATCAACATGACATATTCCCTTATGACATTTTTTTTACACCTCACAACTCCTCACAACCTCATGACTACACAGAAAACTGATTGCTCTGTCATCATTTACATTGCAATGCACAACTAACTTCTATGTCATCATTTATATTACAACTTTTCAATGTGTTTCACTGTGACCATATAAAAAATGGTCATTATCCTCTGAACTGCAATCTGATCGGCAGTAAAAACTAATTTGGAAATATTATAAAGTTCTGAAAACAACAAATTAATTGTGATTTCCTTAAAGTTTTCGTTTTCAAAAATTACCCTCTTGGTTTAGAATATTGTGGAATCTCATCTGGTATCCTTTAGGCATATATGCCTTTTGTATGACTTGTAAACATTGAAATTTCAAGCCATGATACTGCAGTAAACGTCTCATTTATAGCAGCAGAAAAATGAGTAAATTTACATCTCTTTAAATTTCATGTCATTTTCAACGGCAGAAAAACGAGTAAATTTGAATTTTCTTAAATTTCACAAGTTCACGAGGTGTGTGCTTTTTGCAGAGTTAGGCATAAGTGCCTGATCTTTGTCACTGAAGAAATCTTGTTTTGGTATACTCATTCTTCTTGAGGTGATCGGTGCATGGTTGTCTATTTTACCAGTATTAGAGCTATCATTGGAGTATGAGCATATACTGTGTGCTTGTGATTTGACTCTGCAAATTGTGTCAGTGACTGTAATTATGCGTTTTCCACCAAGCAATCCACTGGAACACCACTGCTTTCTTCAAATTTTCTTTCTATAGTCTGTAGAGATTTTTACATTTTTACTTTTTTGAAATATGCATGAGAGAACGATGGTTCTGAATAAAACATATATACACAATAAAATGTGTAGGCCGTGGAATGCCTTTTAACACTAGACATGTGGTTTCTATATACAATTATCACAATACCATCGTAAGCCAACATGTTGAGCCATATTTTATCGCTTCAAGGTACATATAGGATCTCATTGCTCTAAATGTTCGCATAAACTTAAAATAGGAGACATTTTTAAATCTCAGGAAGGTATCACTAACATAACATATCCTTATTGGACAAACCCTTTACCACTCCCCCATCCACTTTCAACCTAGCCATCATAAGACAACATATTAAGCCATATTTTGTAGCTTCAAGGCACATATAGGGTCTGATTGCTCTAAATGTTCACATAAACCTAAAATATGAGACATGGTTTTCAACCTGAGAAAGGTATCACTAACATAACATATCCCGATTGGACAAACCCTTTGTGACTCGCCATCGACTCTCAACCTGGCCATTTTTCTAATTCAAATTGTTCCTTTCTATGACTAATGCCTTGGTTGCACACCTTTTGTCACCGAACATAGAATGACAAGGGTGATCTTGTAGTTCTTGGTTTGTAAATACTTGACTAGGTGCTCTATTTTCCACATGTAGGTTGAACTTTGAGAGATAACCATCCATATACTGATAAGTGATCGATGAATTTCAGGAAGAAAGGCGTTGTGGATTACTACCTTTCCCTGAACGACTTGTTTCCACAACAAATTTGCATCTACATTTGATGTCACCTAAATCATCCCATCTATCCTCAATCTATCCTCAAGAGGAGAAGTTAGAATTCAAACCCTAGTTCAAATAAGGAGTAAATCATGCTAATGTGCCTTGGATGATCCATATATCTACGTTATTTGAAATTTACATGGCATATATGAAGTTATCATCTTTTGGTTAAATATCTTAGAAATGGGCATTTAATTATCTTAGCAAGGGTAATTTTTTTGCACTGGTTTCCTTCTTATTCTTTTTTTATAAGATTAGAAATGAAGTTATACATGGATACTATCACTCTATCATGGTAAACAAAGCGGCCCCAAATAAAACAGTGGTGTGTCCTAAATCTTCCCCATATGAGAGTTGCAAGTGAAGGGGGATTTAGGTAGAAAGTAAAACAATGTTAAGAACCAATACCAGATCTGAAGATAAAATCACCACAAATACTGAATACACAATAGATCCACAAGCAGGATAGAAGAAACCACACTTTATTATTACCAAACCCTTGAGGTAGGGCAACACCATACAATGGATCCTGTTATGGAAGGGATCCTCTCCTGTTCACTTGCCTTTTCGAGGGGGCATCCTTCTATTGAGCTACCGCTCCAAATACAATATTTCTCTTCATATCTCATTACATTGCTTAAACCCCTTTATATAGTGCTACCATCACCTAAGAACATTCTAGAGGATGAATCTTCTAGAAGTAGAACCTTCTAAGAAGTCCTCTTACATTTATTATATCTAACTATCATAGTGGGCCTTATTTAATAATATAGTGGACCTAGTCCACCTTACATTGAATGACCTCCACTATTATCACTATGGGCCCTCTGCCCCCCCCCACTACCTCTCTAGCTACCTTACAAACAAGCTTTAGATGTGTTTTACAGTATGAAGCTATTTTCAAAGATTGCCAAGTTTCAACTGTAAGCATTCTTGTAACCTGGATATGCCAACTTTTGGCTCTGTATTAAGAGTGACCTATTGTTTTACCATTTGCTTGAATTGGATCTCAATGTCCTTTCCAATCTGTGGTGTAAGGAATCTTTTAACTTTATTGTCCCAAAAGAGGGTAATGCCTCGTTGAGTGATAATCTTCAGGAAACCACCTAAATTATTTTGTTTCCTTTGTGATTTTACTTCTCAAAATTGTCTTTGTAGAAGTGTTGCCAACTATTGACAACAAGAAGGCTTCAAACCTCTAGGAGAACTCTCAAAGTGATCAATGGGATTTCAGTTTTAATTGTCATATATGTAATTATTCTCAAAATTTGTGTGTTTGTTCACGTAATGAAAGACTGATGTAATGCATTGGAAATGAGCATTTATCCACAAGGGACATTTAGATACGGTGTTTTAGTTTTAACCTACTTATCTGTCATAAAAGGTTTTTGGAATGAAATGGTTGCTTTTATTTCTTATAACAACCATTTTATTGCCATCCTCAATTTAAATTTTTTCCCTCGTGTCTTACGTTTGTTATATATATATATATATAATACTGGCATCTATGAATTGATAATGATAATTTTCCTTACGCTTATTCAATCATTTCCCACCCGTTTTTTTTTACTGAAGTTAGTGACAATGAATGTTGATCTGTGAAGAGTAAAGCACCACTGTGGCCCAACTTCAACAACATAAATTAAAAGAGTATTTTTTAGAAACATCAATCTGTAGAGGTTGGTAGTTGGAAGTGAGAATTAATGGTATTAGACTTAGCTTATGGAATACCATAATTTTGCCATAACTTTGCCATGATTTAATAATCAACACCAAATAAAGAAAGCTCAATAAACATGACCACAAAGACACGAATTATAGTGGAGAAACCGAATAATGGAGAAAACTCCACTCTCAAATAGATGCTCAAGTAAGATGTGATGTTTTTCGATGACGTTAAGGCTTTTAATATATATATATATATATAAAGGGTTAGGGTTTTAGTTAGTTGCCTCAGTTGCATCTAACCCCCAAATATGGGAGCATAAAGTGTACCCAACTAACCACCAATGTGGGTTTTAGTTGGTAACCTCCAAAACACCTTCACAATCCTCTTTGAAAAATAGTGGAGCAAACATGATTGGTCATAATGAAAACTCAACATCCCTCAATGTTTTCAAAGGAATAGTGAACATATTTATCAAAGAACGATGTCCAAAACGTAGAAGATAGTAAAGAGGCTCAAGACCATTAATTATTAATAAGGCTCTCAACTGCTCCATACCACATACAACAAGGTGGTTTTCCCATCAAATGTGGCAAATGCCAATGAAGAAACAATCAAAAGTGTACAATCAAAAAATGATTTCTCATCAAACACCTCATGTGAAAAGATGGTTTTCCCACCAATTGTGCCAAACATGTTGACAAATATTACTAAAAAAAACATTGTCCAATGGAGGTTGCTGCTATAGTGAATTAATCAAAGGGAGTGATGAGCATTGTACCTTTGTACAATTAACATTACACATCGATGTGTAGTGCTCAAACAACTATACAAATATCGCCATGATCAATCATCAATTCAATCATAAGAAACCCTAGTAGTTTGAACAAATCTTGTTCATGTTTACAAAGTACACCACTTACAAAATATGATTCGCAAGGATGCCAAATTCAAATGGGATGATGAGCGAAAAGATGCTTTCAACAATATTAAAATTGCTATATCCCGGGCCTCGGTGTTACGAAGTCCCGATTTCAATAGAGACTTCTTCCTCTACACTTTCGCCTCCAAACAATCGTTAGCTGCAGTTTTGACTCAGAAGGATGATGACAACAACGAGGCCCCAATATTATTCATGAGCAGTAATCTTCAAGGAGCTGAGCTAAATTATCCTGCTATAGACAAACACGACTATGCAATATTTAAGGCGGTAAAACACTTCAGGTCCTACATCCTCAAGAACCACACTAAAGTGATCGTGTCGCACCCTGCGGTCCGATCCTTGTTTACTCAACAAGAAATGGAAGAAAGAAGAGGGAACTTGATGGCAGTAGTCCAAGAATTTGATCTAGATATAAAACCTGCCAAACTAGTAAAAGGACAAGAGTTATGCAAACTTGCAGTCGAAGCCCGGGACTAAGTAAATGAAGATTTCGGATGGGAGAACGAAATGGCACTTTGGTGTGGCGAAGTATCATACATATCCCCAGGACAAGAGTCTTGGTATAAGGATTTAACTTATCTCCTACACCATGGGACTTGTCCAAAAAATCTCAACCCTAGGGAAATGAGAGCTCTCAGGTTAAAATTTGCACAATATCGCCTTATAAGTTCGGTAGTCTTCCGGACTAATTATGATGGGGTACTATTAAGATGTCTTGAACGTGAAGACGCAGACAAAGTGTTGAAGGAGCTCCATGATGGCCCTGGCGGGGGACATTTCACAGGAAACACCACCGCTCATAAGATTTTGAGAGCTGTCCGTCTATTATTGGCCCACCTTGTCCAAAGACGCTCATACCTATGCTAGAAACTGTAAAACCTGTCAAATGAGTGCAGGGAAGGAGAAGAGAGAAACAGTCCCACTCCAACCTGTGATTGTCTTTAAGCCTTTTGAGCAATGGGGGTTGGATATCATAGGAGAAATTACACCCAACTCTTCAAAATAACACAAGTACATTCTTACTGCTACTGATTATTTCACGAAATGAGCAGAGGCCATCCCTCTGACTCATGTAAATGAGAAGGTAGTAATTCAATTCATAGAACAACTAATCACAAGGTTTGGTGTTCCTTCTGTCCCGGTCTTTGATAATGCTGCTTATTTTTCTTCCACCCTTTTGACGGAGTTTGATTTGGATAAAGGAATCATAATTAGGTACTCGGCAAATTATTATCCTCAAGGAAACGGTGTGGCAGAATCAACTAATAAGAACCTAGTGAGGATATTAAAAAATACGCTTGCAAATAACCAAAGGAATTGGCATAATCTATTCCATAACACTCTGTGGGCTGATAGAGTCACACCCAAGGAAGTTATAGGGAATTCTCCGTACTTTCTGGTTTACGGACAAGAAGCCTTCCTCCCGAATGGGCTCTATCTTCCATCTCTTCAACTAGCCCAAGTTTCCAACGAGGAACCTTCATCGGCCATACAACAAAGAATCAACACTATGCTCATGCTGGAAGAAGAGAGAGAAAAGGCTAAGTCAAAGTTTCTAGATCACCAACAGATAATGAAAAGACGGTTTGATAAGCATAAGGCTAAAGAGAAGAACTTCAAAGTAGGAGACCTAGTCCTAAAGTGGGATAGAGAAAATGAACCAAAAGGGAAGCATTCTAAGTTTCAGAATCTGTGGCTCGGACCTTTCCAGATAGCTGAGAAGATTGGGGTAGGCACTTATCGGTTACAGAATTTGAGAGGAGACCCTGATGCCCTCCCACTTAATGGCCAAGCCCTAAAACAATATTTCCAGTAATAATATTTCATTAATATATATATATATATATATATATATATATATATATATATATATATATATATAATCTCTTTTGTTTGTATGTTGTTTTCATGATTTCGGTTCTAGATAGATCCTTGCGATTTTTCTTTATTTTCTTTTTTGCAGTTTTGTTTTCCTCACTTTTGAAGGTTGTGTTTAGCAAGACAATGGTCAACCTCAAAACATGCGACATAGTGAACTCTGTTCCTAACTCATCACTCACTTACAAACAAAAGAAGCATAGGAGAATCTGTGGTTTCTTTGAGGAGTCCTCTGTCTAATCTGAGCAAATGAACAACTGCGGAGAAATGCCAGAAGTGTCTACTTAGTGGTTTGGTAAGACCATGAGGGAAAGTTGGAAAGCCGAAAAGGACTACATGAACCCGAAAGGAAAAGCTAGCAAAGAATTCACCTTAACCATCTCGCTTTGCAAATTAAAACAGACGTCATCCTCTCTCACTCACTCAGGGCATTATGCCGACATAAAAGTTAACTATAGCAAACGAGTGAACAGTGGGAGAGGGTATGCAAATATCTCTGTTGGGGCTATAGACACTCGCTGGCAGCAGAGCAAGGTTTGTGATGTCGGCGTGACTCCACCAGGGCTATGGACACTCGTTAGCAGTGGAGAAACACCATAGCAAGTGATCAAAGGTAACTAAAGGCTTCATGCCAGTGAATACTTTGCTAGATTTTTGTCTAAAAGGGCATAAGTCAGGGTTACAGGAACGAAGGAGGACTAAAGGTTAAAACCCTAGGGGTAGGCCCGAAAGCATCAACCAAAGAATTTCAAATGCAAAGGTAAAGAGGTTCTGATTTAAAACCAGTCAAGGTTCTCCATCAACTTCTGTATCAGCCGAGCCTTAGAGGAGGAACATATATTTTTCTTTCACCTAGTGAATCACCATTTGTTGAGCTCTCAACACACCCTAAAAATGTCTATGTCAAATTTTTTACTTTTTGGGTACCACTTGATCCTTTGCACTGTCTGTTTACACTTCAGTATGAAAAATGCTGCCTTTGTTTTATCATTTTGTGTTTTCATGTTGAGTCGTTTAAAGTCTGCTTGAGCATGTGAAAATCATCTTAACTTTAAAAGATAATAACATTTACTTAAGGAATTGATAGTCGAAACTTTTCCCAAACGCGCTTAGGAAATTCGACATCAGGAAGGATTAGAAGTGGTGAAAATCACTTGAGAAAACCAAAATAGCCGATCATTGATCTTCACCGGTGTTGGAAGAAGAAAGTCTCTCGTCTCCGCGAATAATATTCACTAAAGGTATTGTCGAAGACTGATTCGGTCGACATCGACGAAATATTAGAAGAATAAGTGTTGAACGAAAACCGAAATAATAATCGCCGACCGCCGATTTCTGAAAGTCTGCGAGGTCGGAAGTCTTGAAGGACGGTAACCCACGGAGAAAACTACGTGTTAATTTTACTTTTGAACGCCGATCCCTGACGCCATCCTTGCATTGACAATCACAATATCTAGCTATTTTAAGCTTGTTCAACATGAACGAAGTCCCGAGTGCAATCCTTACCCACAAGCCGAGTTCCAGATTTTATTTTTTATGAGCCCCGAGTCAGTGACGCCACGTCAGCATCAATCGACATCGGAAGTTTCTAAAGGAAAATATCAACGAACTTACAAAATAACTCGGAACAACGATAATTATAAAATCACATAATTAACGAGAAACTTAGATGAAAACATGGTAGATCTACATACAAAAAGGAAACACGATACATTCGATTGCTATGACTAGAATCCTTTTAGGAAAAACATTTTTTGAAATTTCATATATTAAGGTTCCCGCCAAGCTCAGGTTACATACAAATAAACACCATCGATGCCTTGACTAATCGGCCCGGTTACATTGAGAACGTGAAAATCCTCACGACAAAAGGAGGAAACTATCAAGCGTCACTTCTGAGAATACAAGACAAGAGTCTGCCCATCATGTATCTACTGCGTCCGAACCTTCTCCCGAACTGCTCCTCACGCCTTGCAGTGTTTTCATTTTCTCCTTTCCCATCATCCTCTACGCTTCACGTAGCTGCACAATCGTATCTTGTGCTTCCCGAAGCTATCTCTAGAGCCAATTTGTGCTTCCTTCGTGACCTTGTGGTGTTGATACCTCTTGGTTCTTCGCCGCCAACTGTCTCTGCAGTTCTCTATTTTCTTGATAAAGTTTAGCTATGGCAATTTGTGCCTGCTCTAGCTGTTGGTTGGAGTTTCCAATGTTAGAACCGGATGTCTTTGTCTTTTGCATACGACTCTCGCTTCCTCGACTGGTAGTCCCGACAGGCTCTGACCGGGTCGCATGTGTCATGAATTCCTCAGCGGCAGGATGTGCACCCAGCTCAGTCGGGATATGTTCTCCTCCTCCCACCTCCGTATTTTTTCTGGGCCTTCCCCTCCTCCTCGGTGTCTGATTTTGAGAGGGAATGACCTCCAACATGTGTTCTACAGGCGTAATTTTCTTTGCTTCTACCTCCGCTTGACGCGCTGACATCGTTTCCGAGCAAAGGTAGGAACCTCCTTTTGAAGCCTCAGAGACACCCGACGCCAGTAAGAAAGAGTCCCAGGGACATTGGGGCTCAGTCCTGGTGCTCCGGCTGCCTCACAAACCTCGTCCCTTATTTTGAGGGGATCCCATAGTGTGACAACATATTTACTTAGACGTCTGCGGCTGAATAACGAAATACGACACAAAATTTTGCTAGAATTGAACTCGCAAGACCAACGCTATTGATGTATAAACTTGGCTGATGCGTAGAACCCCCACAAAACTTCTAGAATTTATAGCAGAGAAGGGAAGCAAAACATAACTTGCCAATAAACACTCACGATTCATGATGGGATGTCTTGAAGAATTAACGCGTCACAACTGCTCGACGGATACAATCTAGAACGCATGAAACACCGCCGATCAGAGTTACAGGGAATATACAGTACGATCATTCCAATCTCTTTAATCTCCCCCAAATTCCATTATTAGCGAATGATAGTTGACACACTTGGTGATACGGCTTCCGGAGGAACAACTTGCCTCGATCTAAGGCATTTAACGACTTCCTTATTACGGTATCCGACCTTTTGGGAGCGTACGTGCACTTTTGACACACGTTCGACTCTGGCATCCTTTCCCAACCCCAAAGCGAAATCAACCACTATAATGGTTTCGACACTCGTATTTGTCGTATCTGGTTTGCCACACTATGGCGCATGGATGTAACCCATTTAAACCGAAAAGGAGCGGCGACGCGAACAAATAAATTACAGGGCATTCAAAAGGGTGACTGGGATCACGTAAGTATTAAACAATCGAGACTAATGAGCTCTATAGGTACACACCAGTTAATTTTCTGTTTACATCTTACTATGCTTTGCCTGATAAGTAATTTCCAAACTATTTCAATCTCGATTGTAGGGAATATCCTTCCGACTACCGAACAAAGTTTGTTCCGTAACCTCGTTGAGGAACCTGAAAGAAACATCGAAGCGAAATCGACAAAGCAATGAAGGATATCGGACTCCCCGAGTTCATTGGCCCCGACAATTTCGTCGACTTGAGCAGCGTAGTGAAGTCACATACCAAGCAAGACTCGTTGTGGGCCGAATTGATCACAAAGATGACTGACGCGGTGCTAGGGAAGGTACGACGATTCATGGAGCATCCGGTTAGAGCTTGAACCGCGCTGCAACAATTGAACTCCAGTCTAGTAAAATACCGGACGCATGCGATGGACATCAGAGGGATTCACGCAACTTCGATGGAATAACACAGATTTCCATGGGCCCAAACTTGTGAAGAACTGTTTATCAATTAGTCTGAGTACGAAAGAAGTCACCCTTTTCAAGAGATATCTCGGGTTCACTGTTAAAGAAACTGTTAAAGGATGATGACACATGGCGATTTTTGTTTTTCTTAAATTGCACTTGGCCGTTATTTTCAGTTCAACTTTACATTATAAATAAAGACATTGACCAATTTAGTTAAGGGTCGATGGTTGTTGCAAGAAATCTTTCTTTCTGGTTGTTAAGAATTATTTTGAAGCTGTTATGAATTGAGAAGTCCTTCTAGACCAAAGACAAAGTTATTTTCATCAAATGCATGCATGAGTGGACACAAAGAAGAAGTAATTCCTTTCTCGTTTCATGAATAGATGTAACAAGTAAGAGCTGTCCAATTTATTGTCAAGTTATCTAGTGCAATGCTTTATTGCTATTTTCTTTAATGATGAAGATGATGAATCGTTGTGTGATTATGTGATGAATGATTATGGTAGATGAATTATTTTGGTTTCTGTTATCTTATTGCATATGTGTTTTCTTTCTGATAATTAGTAATCTCATATAGTGATTGAATGATCACATGGTTAACGTATTAATACTAGACCTGTGGTATAGAATTGTCATCTGCATGTTTGAGTAGCGGGTTATCCCAAGCTCAGCCTCTTCCCCAGTAGTTAGAACTTAATTTTGTTTTGTTTCCAAGTTGGTCTATACCGGCTTACACCTCACATTAGTCCCACCCAAGAGAAAACACAAAAGAGATAGTCCAAACTGAAGGAAGAGCCTTCACAAGAAAACGTTAAAGCCCATCGATTAATTGGCCGGATCGCAAGATCTGGAGAACGATTCCATTCCAAACACTGCAGCGTCTAATTGGGCCTCGGTTGCGGGGTTGGTTCCTACTGTTGAACTAGGGATTTAAGACCTATCAACAAACTTCAGCGCAGAGACAACAACACACTTCATGTTTGTGCAAGTGATCACCAGATTTGGATGCCCAAGAATCTTGGAGAATGCTCTGACAAAGATCTGTAATGTCAACAGGGATGATTGGGATTTGAAAATACCAGTAGTATTATGGGAATACATGACTACATGCAAGAAGTTGACATGACAAACACCATTCATATTGGTGTATGGGCAGGAATAAATAGTACCATTAGAATTTCTGGTACCTAGTCTGCACGTAGCAACAATTACCAACATGATAGAAAGAGACACAGTAAAGGAAATGATAAATCCACTAATGGAGATGGAAGAGGAAAGAATTCTAGCAGGATTTCATCAAGAAGTACATAAATCAAGAGATAAATCTTGGCACAACACACATATAAAGAGGAATGGTTTCAAGGAAGGAGACCTAATCTTTCTCTATGATAGTTAATTTTATCAACATCCTGATAAGTTTAGAATGCATTGGCTAGGGACCTATGAAGTAAATATTGTCATAGATGGGGGATCTGTGCATCTAAAGGATCTACAAGGAACATAATTGAAGGGAATGATCAACGGGAGTCGAATGAAGCTGTATAGGGACAACCGACCACCTAACAATTAAAAGTTACATCGCAGTAAGAAAGACATGTACATAGTGTAATATAGTATAAGATAGGATAGAAAAATGACAAAAAGAAATAAAAAGGAGAAAAAAGAAATATAAAAAAAAAGAAGAAAGAAAAAACAAAAATAATTGGGAAACATTGTGCGCAAAAAAAAGTGGACTCAACGCGAAAAATAGAAAAGGGTCCGCACATAGTAGATGGGTAACATAAATCAAATTATGTGCACTAATCCAAAATCATAGCAGAAATGCACGATGTACTCAAAAATTTCAGCGCACTGGAAAAAGGACAAACGGTCAGAAAAGCGAAAAATGACGGTTACAACAAAAATGAAGCAACTGGAAGCATTTATGAAATTAAATGGAACGTACTCATAAAGTGTCATGGCATTAATCACAGCCAGAGAAGATTCCCTGAGAAGCTTCTTGACATTGATGACACCTTCTATATAAAGGGGAAACACGGGTAACATACGACTTATTGTGAAATTCTGAATCCACAGAGCTAGAGAGCACACAACTAAACAGGTGAAGTGCATAGTGCGAACCAGTCGAAGTTTAGTCGGAAAAATAAAATAGTACCCACGATGGCACCGCCAAATATTGGCGCTGAGCCAAACAACGAGGAAAACTCGTAGCAGTGTTAGAGGGCCTCATGAAACCGTAGAGGATGAACATGAAACCACATAGAGAGAGGAATACGTCGATGTTGACGCAATTCCCTCCCCGCATGTCGAACTAGCAAGCCCTACATCGGTGGAGGAAGAAACACAATCCCCAACAACAACTTCCATGAAAATCGATTCGCATGATGGTGCATAGGGCCACAAAAAAAATGATGCAGGAAACCTACAACAACCTGTGAGGGCCGAAGAAGCCCAAAGAAAAAATGGCAAGGCCAACATGCACACAGAGGCTGTGATGCCAATACCACATCCTGAAGTAGGGACTGCGTAACAACAGGAAGGGCTGGTCGAAGACATAACTAGGCAGCCAGATTCAAACATAGAGCACAGGCAAGTGGAGGCTGGGACCTCTAGCGTGCTGATCAAAAGAAAGGGAAAACATCCCATGGCGCGGTCCTCAAGCAACAAGCCCGACACAAGACTCATACTATCGCACATCCCAGAGGGAGTACAAGCCCCACCAACACTATTGGGTTGCGTGGAGAAGCTAAAGTATTTGGACCACGATGTGGCCCATGCTGGAAAATTCCATGAATTTGCGCAACATGTATACATGGAAAACATTGACACATGACCCTTCTACGACCCTATACTGCAACCAAAACCACGGGTAGCCGACTTGGCCAACACACAAATCCTGAACTTGGTGGAAATTCCCCATGTTGGTAGGGGGAAGGAAGTAAATAACTGCATCAAGTAGTTAATGGCGGTCCTCCATGGAGGCTTCTTATGGTTGGAGGAACCCATCTCAATCGACGTCGAGTTGATTTCCTTCATCACAAGTCTGTCGTCCATGGGAGAGAGTCCCACACAGTACCTGGATGATAAAAAAAAGGAGAAATATATAGCCAAGGAGATGAAGAAAACCTATGGCACAGAGAGGGGCTCGCGTGGTATAATCGTAAAAAGAATCAGCGATGCAACCAAAAGGATGACCACAAAGATTATAGCCCGCAAGATGCTAAGAAAGTATCATGAGGAAGTCCCTGCAGGGGTTGTCGCAGCTGCAACACAATGTGCCAGTGGCACCATGCTCAGTTGGGCCCCTTATCTACTGAACCTATTCCTCGATGACGACAAAGACGCGCAGGATTTAAGGACATAATTTTATTACTCTTGGTTAATAATCTTGATATCATTAGTCGGGTGGAGGGAGCCACCATATTCTTATTTTTGAGACAGGATAGGTCGTTTCCACACAATGCGATACAACTTAATGGGGATCACTTTGGACCCCAAAAGAAGAAGTGGAAACACATGTACCTTTGTGTCGTACCTTAGCGACATCCAAGAAAGCATTGCAAACACATGGAGGATCACTCCAAAGATTGTCGCACAATACCAAGGTATTGCAAACTTCAGAGCCACGCGCCACACCATGTGGATACAGAGGCACAACACTCCAACCAAGGAATGGTTGTAACTCCGATACTGCATCAGTGGAGAAGATGTAGAAATAGCGATGCACGATTGGAAATATGACTGGAATATCCCACTCATTTCTAAGGAAGTTCCCACAGGAAAGGAGGTCAAAGCAGGGGGATTTAAGACACCTGCAGGAGAATCTGAAGCCAAGTCAGAAGCCGGTGCAACAAAAGAAGGGGAGTGGGCCAAAGAAAGATGCATAGGCAAGAAAAAAAGAGACTTCCCAAACACTGGGAGAACAAGGAATGTCAGATACAGTGACACAAGAAACCCCCTCGACAACCACCCCACAGGAAACAGGGAAACCCAAGCAACCAATCATACATACAGGGTGTCGCGCAAGAAGGCCTAGGGGCACAAGCAGCTGCCAGAGTACACGATTATTGAGGATGATTCCGACCTCGTGGTATAAAAAGTACATGAATGTGCAACTGAGGAGTTCGAAGATTCCCAACACCAAAGAGGCTGAATTAAAG
Organism: Picea engelmannii; assembly: GCA_009831015.1. Taxonomy (NCBI): domain Eukaryota; kingdom Viridiplantae; phylum Streptophyta; class Pinopsida; order Pinales; family Pinaceae; genus Picea; species Picea engelmannii. The sequence continues at coordinate 595,848 of ML780587.1, forward strand.
ATGATTTGGCCGACATAAGGCAGGTCCTAGAGCAGATGCGAGCAACACACATGCCTAAAAGGGGAACAAAGTCCTTCACCGCAACAATAGAAGTAGAGGCAAGGGCTACGCTGAGCGATCAAGATACCATCGAAACTATAGCACAGACGAGCCCAAACTTCCAAGTCACATCCAACATGCTACATATGTATGAGACCATAACCCATACACCACTGAAGGATCTAGCACAAGTAGAGTTGGTGATGGCAAGGATACCAACCAAGGCACTGTACAAGCTTCAAGTCAGTGTTGGGCAGAAAGTGCAGTCGTGCGCAAGAACATATGCAACCGAATTGCAACATACAAAGAATGGAAAGGAAGCCTTAGAATTGGTAGTCGAGCAGTTCAAGCTCGAAACCAAGGAGAAAAAAGAACGCACAAACCAAATGGAACATGGTCTGACAATGGTTTATGATCGCATCCCTGACAACGCGCAAGCAATAGAAATAAGTGCAGAGGAAAATATTAACCTCATCGCACAGACATTCGATCAGTACATGCAGGAGATCGAGGAATTAAAAGAGAAGCTCAACCCCACAACTCCTCCGGAGGTGAGAGAAAAAAGGAAACAAGAAGCTACAGTTCAAATAGTAGAGATGGAGAAACAAGTCAGCGCAGTGGCATAATTGTTTGACCGAGAAACGCAGCTCTGGACAACGCTGGAGGAGGAAGAGCATGCCCAATAGTGGGACCAAGAAGAAGAAAGAGAAAGTGAAACTATCCAAGAGCTCATACAAAAGCATAAGACAATGAACATTATGGAGCGCGTAAAAGGAAATCAAGATTTAAAGAAGCTACAGGCAGAGCTAAAATCCGCATAGAGGCAAAAATAGGAGAGACAAGCGGAAGTGGAACCACTCCAGGAACAAGCAGCGCAGAGGATCACACAAATGGAGGAGGAGAAGAAGAGCATGGCACATGCATACACAAAGAGCGCAACACTGATCCATGAGGAGATCACAACGCAATCAATAGAGGCACTGACAGGAAAAGCCGCACAGGTCTAGTCATGAGGAAGAGAAATTGCAAACAAGTTCCACAGCCTAGAACAGACTGTTCAAGGAGCACACACTATCTAGGTGGCTTAGGACGAGCCACATGTCAGTGTTGGAGGCCTATTGGGCGCATGCCTATTTTGAGGCAATACCTATTTTTGGAGAATAAAACTCAGTTTTGGAGAAGAACAAGTGGCAAGAAATTCAACACGTGCGAGGGAAAGGCGCATGCAAAGAAGGAAAGCATGCAAGGCACAAAGGTAGTAATACCTAACCATGTTATGGTTATGGATTTGGAGTGTAACGATTAATAAGACTGTAAAATAGTATAAATAAGCACCGAGGAGGTCTAGGTTAGGGTTCAGAGTGTAGATGTTTGCTAGTAGTAATTCGGGTTGTGAGCTATTGTGATACAATTTTGTAAGATGTTGATCTATAGGGGAGAAAAGTGGTGAGATATTGAAGGTTAGGTCATAGACTGAGGATCCTGGTGTGATCCAGTCTGCCTCACAGAGGTTGTAGAACCTTGTTCATGATTGTATGATTAGAATTGTAGTGCACGCGACGCCATATTTTGCAGCAAACATAATTAAAGAGCTTAATGAGCCATATCTTTGTGGATGTAGCCTAGGAGGAGGTGAACCACGGTAAAATTTGTGTACTCTCTAATGAGTGAATGCATGTTTACTTTCTGTTAATGGTTGATCATATTTAATTCCGGCTAATACTTGATTTACATAGAACTGATTAGCTAGATCCATTAAAATGCATGTATAAGCTTACAAATGAGTGGATCTTAATAATACTAGTTTGAGTAATCAATTTAAGGCTTGAGAAAGATAAGTTACAATCCCATATCCCCTCTCTTTCCTAGACTGCAAGCACCTAAGACTTGCAGTCACCCATAGAACTATCTCGGGTGAGACTGCGCAATACATTCTGTGTGCTACGCTGCCTTCTGGTTTACTAGGAGGGCCGATAGTTTTAGAGGGTTTTGTTGAAAAACTATTCATATAAGAATCTAGGTCAACGAAGAAGTGGATAGAAAGAGTAATAACCAATAGGGAAGCCCAAATTATTCCATAAATATTCATATAGGATGTAAGTATACGCTCCCTTGTCTATAATGCATCGGTGGAATACAATGTTTCTAATTGTGACTAGGATTTGGAAAGATACCAATGAGGGGAGACTAGGCTCCGAGTTACCCAAATCAAATGTAATAGGATTGGAATTAGAAGGGTGAACCACTACCAACACTGACAACAAAATTTCCTTTGTGAAGGACAACTCTGCATGACCTCCAAATCTAACATGGTTGCAGGGGACCGGGCCAGATTGTTAATGATGCTATAGTATGAGACACCCTTTCATGAGGGTTGTGAGAGGTACACCTTAGAGGTTCCTTTGGTACCCATGGTGTAGGATTACTACTAGGGTGTGGGATCAATAAGAGTGTGCTTATTGGTAGTTGGATGTATTTTGATGTGGTTGGAGATAAGTTGAGAGGTATATCATACTTACGGTTGCGGGTTTGGAGATGGATATTAGTTGAATCCATGTAATTTTTCAATAAGTAGGATCTATAGGTTGATATTGAATCAAGGGTTGATATTCTTATGATGATTGGGAGGAGTTACTAGTTTCCTTCTGATGCATACCCCCCTACTCTCCCTCAGGGCTACGCGACCTCCTGGTCAGATTCTCTGAGCCGAATCAGATCTTTGAAACCTTAATGGTCTCACTTGTGATTAAACACAGGCCCTTTCAGTCTTTTGGTGCAGGTTCTATGACACTCACAACCTCTCCCTTCGCGTTGCTGAACTATCAAGGTTCAGACGCTAGCTCCTCTTCCTTTAGCCCTTTACCGTATGTGACCTCGAGCTATGCCCTCACGTAAGAAAGTGATTGCAGGGCAGCCTAGAGTGGTTTGAGACCACACCACTTTTCTCCCTACAATTCACTATCAGCTGCCACATGTCCTTTTGGCAATACCGTGGTTTCATTTGTCCAACTCTAAGATTTTTAAAACCCGATCACTTTTTGTCCCCGCAATTAAGCATGACCGTCGATCTATGATCTTGGGCGTTGACTCTTGATCGAAGGCTAAGGTCTATCCTCTTTCAACCTTGATCAACTATCAGTCAATGACCCTTCTCCTCCTTTCGCACACACTCCCAGATCCCCATGATCTATTGACACGTGCCCTCCTTCCAAATCGACGACTACGATCGATTTCTCCCTTCGGGAGTTTCAACTCTCAACCCTTGCTTCCTCTGAAATGAATATCTTCCAAAGTGGAAGATCTCCTGACACCTATCCTCAACAAACGAACGACTCAGATGAACTCTGTCTCTCCGGCCTTCAGGAGTTCTTGTTCAACACACTCCTTTTTCTCCCAGAGTGACTTTTCTCTGAAATGGCAGATCTTCTGCCATGCGTCCTCCTCAAATCAACGACTCTCGTCCACTTCATTAATTTGGCCTTCGGAAGTCTCAAATTCATGCTCTGTTTCTATCAGAGAAATTTCACCCGAAATACACGATATGTCGACGTGTGTCTTTCTTGATCTGATAGTCACGATCCACTTCAGCTCTTCGGGCTTCAGGAGTTTCAGACTCCTGCGCACTCGTTCTTACGGGAGTGCTTTCGCCCGAAGTTGACAGATTTCTACCACGTGTCCCTCTGGATCTGAAGGTCCAGATCTTCTCCGCTCTCGTAGACTTCCTTTCAGAGTGTTAGGCCTTTGAACTTTCTGATCTCTCACCACGTGTCCTTCACAACGGACGATTGTGATCGACTTCAACCTTCAAGACTTCGGGAGTCTGTCACACTCTACACTTGAAATCCTTCGAAGTGACTTTCCCTGAAGTCTCAGATCTGCTGACACGTACCCCCCTGGCGACCAAAGATTAGGATCTACTTCGACCTTCGTCTCTTCGGCGCTTTTGCTTTTTGATTTTCCGAGAACTCCCAAAGTACTTTCTCTCTGGAGTCCCATATCTTCTGCCACCTGTCATCCTAGACGATGGATAGTCCCGACTGACTTCGGGACTTCAGAAATTTCTCTCTTGTGCACTCTCAAAGGACTTAATACTCATGCAGTTTACCTAGATCCGACAGATGTTGATCCCTCACACTCAGATCCAATGGATGGGATCTGTTCTCCTCCTCGGCGCGCTCCTTCTGATGTCTGGACGTAGATCGAACGGTCCAGATCTCTTCGTGCAGCTGATCTGACGACTAATGTTGCTCTTCCTCTTGAGCTTATCCATTCTCCCGAAATTGGGAAAATTTGCAAGTGTTCAAAGGTTTCTTCCTATGAACCTTCTGCTGTGAGCCTGAATGCTTGGGTCTCAACTTGAGATTCTCCTCCTGAGCTTCGAGACTTGGAATAAGTCAAACTCTTGCACAATTCTCATGCTATCTCTTCTGAGCTTCAAATTGGCTCAGAACTCTAAAGGGTCTCGACCCTTCTGCTTCCTTCAAAGGAATTTTCTAGTACCCTCTTGGAAACTCAACTCTCTCTTGAGCTTTCGAACTTGAACAAGTTCGCCTCTGCACACTCCTTGCACTTAACTGAGCCTTCAGACGACTTCTTTCAACATTTTGTCTAAGTGTTGGCCCGGTGCACTCCTTGCAAAAGTCTTCCTTCTGAGTATTCAGTAAATCTGTGAATATCTTTCTCCGATACTCTTCTCCTTGAAGTTGACAGAGAGTTCTCTTTGTGCACACTTGCACCTGCTCGATGCCCACCTAGAAGAGCTCTACAAATTTCTCAGTGACTCTGTCTCTCTGTGCTTCCTCTACATAGTTTCTCCTCTAAGGTATTCAACAACCTAGAGGCTTCCTCTGAGTTCTTGTCACTTTAGTGCGCCCTCTTGGAACCTTCTTTTATAACTCCACATAGTTCCGATGCGCGCTCATTGCCTTGGCTACAAAACTTCCAATGTTCTGTTGTGCACTCCTTGCACAACCTAAAGAACCCAGAATGATATTTCAAACTCAACATAGATAGAGGAATCTATCTTCCTACTGCAAATGAAACCTATCATGCATCTACAGTGTTATCACATGAGGTCGTCAAGGGTCGTATGTGATTATTGTTAATACCTATGTCTGTACCCTCGTGTCATCTCTCTCTCTCTCTTTCCCCCACCGCCAAGTCCTAGGATCTTTCCCTCTGACTGATAAATTCGTTTCCCCCCTTTGTTGACGACCTGGTTTCCCTTGGTGTCTTGCTCGACCAAGTCCCGACCCGAAGCTTTTCTGTTTTTCTCGAAGAAGGATGAACACATATCGTGATCTTTGGTCCAAATTACCGGTCATCTTATTTTCTATTGATTGAGCTCACATCGGGTCGTCCAAGTCCTTTGTTTGTAAAGTTAACAACCATGAGCACAAAGCGCAACATTCAGAACAATCCATTTTGGGCTTGAAACACAAGCAAGCAGACATGCTCGATTTTCAATGGCGTAGATCCCAAGAATAGTTCAGATCAACGGCTCTCGAGCATTCGATATTTCAAAGTGGCACAAGGATTAACGACTAGACAGAGGAGCCGAAGTCCCGAGGTAAATATGAGCCATTGAAGGATGAGGTCACGTGGAAGCAGATCCCTCACTTTGGAAGATTCACTTCATAGGATTGTACGAGCTAGACACTGAAAAGGCCCGAATCCCGAACTCCCGAAGTGATTGTGAACCATTGATCTTCGTAGCAGGAAGCAAGGTCCATCCAAGAGTGGTACGTGGCAACAAAAGTGGGGCTTTCCAAGATCATAGATCGCGATTAGATCAATGACTCATGTGTATTCAACATGTCAAAATTGCGCGAGGATTAGTGGCTAGGCAGAATCCCCGGTGTTGCAGATCAAGCACCACGTGTTATCTAGGAGGCTCCCCAGGTCCAGAAAATGCTCAAATATAAAAGTTATCAGAATTGAATGAAACTAATTCTATTGTGATCGACTCGTTGTATTGATTTCTTCCATATATTTACTTTCTCAAACGAATGCTGTATGTGAGAGTTATCGCACTCTGACCGTTTTCCCAAACAGGTAAAAAGTCAACAAGTCAACAGAAAAAACAAAGTCAATGTTGACATCAACATGACATCACCATGCTGACGTAGAATTGAGACATGTGGCAACACAACATAAGTTGACTGGGCACAGGGCAGATCCACTCAGAAGTTGACAAGTGACATTTTAAGCAAGCAAATGAAGAGGTTCAACGTGGCCCAGACATGGGCTGCCACGTGGCACCCTATCACTAGATGGAAATTTAAAATGTTGTTGGGGTTCATGGGTTTCAAACCCATGACCTATGATTGAGCGCAAAGTCTTGGGAGATGACCATTTGCCAATGCACCAAAGCTTATGTTATGGGTCAAAACCCACTTTAATATAATTAAAGTGGTATATATGGTGTAAAGTGGCACAAAGGGGGTTGGGGCTAAGCCCTAGCCCGAGGTTTCTTCTTGTGGTATACAACCAGGGTGCGGGTGTGTTATTTTAACCGCTCAACCATCAATCAAGGGGTGCGTTTTGTTAGCACCCTCCACCATATGATACAGAGCTATAACCTAGGGTTAGGCAGGATATGAGGGGCTCAGTCCCATTGCACTGTGCCACATGACCACTATTTGAGGGATAGGGGCTAGCGCGCAACCCAAAGGGTTGGCGCTTGGCCACCTTAGTTACCATGTGACCTACATTTGCATGCACGCCCAACCCTATTGGGCTTAATTTGATTTTTTATGCACAGTTGGGTTTTTTCCCCTATAGTTTGGCCCAGATTGAGAATTTTTGAGGATATTTTGGCCATTTGAAGGGTGATTTGATCCCAAAAAGAGGCGAGATTCTTGTGGGAAGTTGGGCTTCCTCATCTGAACCTAAAAACTATATAAACTAGGCTTATTGATCTTGAGAGGGTACTTTTTGTATGCAGGGAATGTGAAGAAGAGTTGGAGTTTTGAGCCCATTTCTCATGTTTTGAGGGGCATTTTGTCATGTTTTGAGAGGATTTTATTGAGGCATGTGTGCATATGCACAAGGAGGTCTTGTACAATAGATCAGAATCCTTTTGTAACAACAAAGAGCCATTGTAAAGAGAACTTGAGCATTTGAAGAGAAATAAAGAGGTCCTCCACTTGGAAGCGGGCCCGAAGATGTAGCTAAAGATTGGTGAACTCCGTTAACAAGTTCTTGTGTCTACTTCTCTTTCTTGTTTTTTTGTTATCTTCACTTATTTGCAACAGGGTTTATGATGACTAAATTCTTTAATAATTTATGAGCATCAAGTAAAATGCCATAATTGTTATTCCGCAAAAATTCGTAGAATTTATGTATTTCGAATTCTTATCGATCCGATGCATAAAGTACATAAACTTAACTTGCAATTTTGTCAGTAAAACCTCTCATTTTTGGATCAACGTGTCCTTCTCCATTGGACGATCAATATTTACTTCGGGAATGCAAACTTCGGGAGTTTTAGCTCCTCCCCTCTCACTTTCATCCAGAGTGTTTTCTCCCGAAGTCCACAGATCGTTGTTGCATGTCCATCCAAATCTAACGGTGGTAGTTTGCTTCGGGACTCCGGGCTTCAAGAGTTTCAGCCTCCTCGCTCCCATTTTCATCCAGAATGTTTTCTCTCAGAGTTAATATATCCCTGCCGCGTGTCCTCCTAGATCAACGGTCATTGTTCACTTTAGAGCTCCAGCTCTACATGCATACCACCCCCGAGCTTTGAAGTGCCAAAGTACGAGGCAATCATCAGTTCAGATATGTGGCACTCTCGTCAGTCATGAAACCTGGCATCCATCTGGAAATGACATGTGGCACCCAGTCCAGGCAACTTTGGGCATATCATTCGCTTGTTTCCAAGTGACACGTGTCACCTCTCTTTTCATGACACGCCAGTGTAGTGACGTTAGACCAGCATGTTAGATCATCCTTCGAGAAGTCTTCTTGTTCAACGCCAAAAGTAGCACCATCTCCAAGAACGGTTAGAATGACCCTAAAGTTGGTAGGTGGATAAACTTTAGCGATGACGTTAAATTTAGCAGGTGTGCCCAGACCGCATATCGCGATCAGATCAACGACCACATTTCATTGCGGGGACACAACATGATTGAACGATAAAATTCTTGAGCAGTCCCACAATTGAAACCATGGTATAATGAAATAGATACGTGGCGGAAGGTGGTGGATTGCGAGCTCAAAAGCAGTGTGAATCCAAACCACTTTTGACGGCCCCACAATCAAGTGCTCATATAGCATCAAATTCAAAAGCAACGTGTGGCAGCCACCTAGGCATTAAGCCTCATCTCGGTCGTGATGAAGGACCAGTTAATGAAAAAGGAGTGGTGGTTGAAACCTTGACGCACTCCATAAATATAAGGCATGGAGGATCTGACCGTGGAGACAAAACTGTCAGCCTAAGGTACCCCTATGGACGGTTTTTCTTGCAGGTCCATGTTGAGCTGAGTTTGCGTCTGACAGGATAATACACACACTTTCTGATAGAAGAAGGCATAGATAAAGGATTTGAATGGAATGGCCAGATCACACCCCTGGTAGTTGTGGAATGATCTGAGTATAAATAGATTAGTTCAAGATTTTTTTAAGGTCATCAACTGGTTGAGCAGAGCTCCCAATTGTGTAATTTTGATGCTAGAACTGTTCTCTGGTTATGTATCAAATTTGAGACTTTCGCATTAATAGAAGTCAACCTTTTTCGTCTCTTTGTTTAGACTGTGCTGAAACACTCGAGCATAGATGATCCAGTCGAGGGTTGTGGTTCTATTGTAATGTAGATTTGATTATAGTAGTGTTGTGACCAATTTTAGTCAGCTTCTTTGTTACCTTATTTCCCCTTATGCTGAAAGGCTCGGGCATGAAGGATCCAGTCGAGTTGTTGTAGTTGCATGATAATGTAGGTTTGATTATTATGCGGCTGTAACATATTTTAGTGTCTGAAACTTGAGTTCAAGAGTGCTCTTGAGCCTGGGTTTTTCTTCACCAAGCTGCTTGAAAGCCAGATGCCCGTAGAAGTCTTGTTCACCTCTCTCACTAAGTCTTCTTTCTACTCACACTTAAACTCAAATCACTGACTGAAGTTAAAGAGGACCTCACTTCCCTGTGCATTGCTCGTCCAGTTTCTATGATTAAAATCATTCTTGTACTGAGTTTTGTCCATTTGACCTCCACTCATAAAACTAACATCCACCAAACATTCTGATGGGTACTGGGCTTATCCTCTTGCAATATGAGGGTGACTCTCAATTCTAACATACATCATACATAAACACACACAAATAACATTCATCAGATACACATAAACACACAAAAATTTCATATGCAGGAAAAACTGATTTCCTTCTATTAAGATGAATGTCTGATTACAATATGTGTAGGCTGGACTGTAACAGAGTCTCATCTCTCTCAATCGCCCTCAAAGAACAATTCTATCTCATATTTCCTCCTCTAGGGATTTCTAACTAACTTGCAACTACCTCCTATTCGGTAACAATACTCCTCCAGTAGCCTCATTCATACATACAATACCTCTACTTATACAAGAGGGTTCCTAGGGCTCTCCCTGACTATCTATCTTCTCGAAGAAAAAACTTACATCTACTTAAGTTCCGTTACATTAAAGTCTAGGAGTGAAACTCCCAGTTCATTCGCTCCCAAGTGTTTTGATCTTCTTCAGTTTTCAATCAGTAAAGAAAAATATTTGCAGGAAAACGCCAACATTTAAGATTCCAAAATGATTCAAAGGCGCGCTAGGGCGCCGATTTGTCTCTCCGCGTGTGCTTGCTGACGATGATCTTGCATCATACTCCTCTGCTGGTAAAATCATGAGATCATGCTCATGGTTCCCTTTGTTATACTGTTGATATCCTCCAAGGTCCCATACCTTCTCTTGGAGTTGTTCATCTGCTCCTTTTTCTTGCTGCCTCTTCTGCCCTTCTGCTCCTGCAGGTTTTTTTCTGTCCCATACTTCTCCGATGATTGCTTCTTGTGCTGCTTCCAACATCAACCTCTTTATCTCCTCTATTTCTTTATCCAGCTGGTCCATTGGTTGGATTTCCTTCTGCAGTATGCTCTGTTGCATATTCTCTTCATCAATTTCCAACTTAACTTGTTGGATAAGATGCCTCTGCATATTTACCCTTCTCTCCAGGGCTTCCAAATATTCACAGAGATCAACAAGATCCATGCTATCTGTTGCTTCCTCCTCTGCTGTAGGTTCACATTCTACAATTATCTCCTGCTCAGATTTCTGGCTAAAAAATTTGAACCATTCCTCTGAATGCTCTTCTCCTCTTGTTGTATATCCCAATTCTACAGTTGCCTCATGTTCATCTCCTTGACTGAAATTTTTGAGCAATTCCATCGAATGATCTTTTTTGTGCATCTCTTGGGAACATTGAAATGTGTGCTCTTTCTCCTTTTTACCAATCTGATCAATCTGAACCTTCATATTATCTTCATCTCCTGTGGCACTAGCTGGCTACTCTATTGCAAACTACAGTTCTCTAGTCTCACCATTGATTTGGTGCTTAGTTTCCTCCTCTAACAGATTGACTTATATCATCTCCTCTTGTGTTGGTTCAACTCCAACTTCCTCCAGTTGCTCCCCATGCTGATATGCTCCTCCACCTATTTACAACTTGACCTGTTGGATATGCCTACTTTGCATATTTACCCTTCTCTCCAGGGCTTACATTTCCTCATACAACTCAACAAAATCTATGTTGTTTGCTTCCTCTTATATTGCAGGCTCCAATGCTGCAGTCATCTCCTGTTCAGCTCTCGGGCTGAAATGTTTGAGCAATTCTGTTGAATGCTCTTATCCTGCAATCTGCATGACTAGTTCCTGGTAACCATCTTCTGGTTCTGGACTATCCAACTAATTCTCCAACATATTCAACCCTTGCTTCCATTGAGTGAGCAGTTCATCTGAATTCTCCTCTTTTTCTGCTGGGGCAAACTTCAGTATATGCTCCTTCTCCTCCTCTTTTACAGTCCTTTCCAGCTATCTTTCCTCTGTTTCACCTGAATCACATACACAATTAGATTTAAAATCATTTGGCCCCTTTTTCTTGGATTCTTGTTGCACATATTCCTCATGTGCAACACTTGTACTAGCCTCTGCTGGACTATTTGGCAGGAATATTTGAATTCCCCCAATGATTAGAATGCATTTTTGATCCTCCTCCACCAGCTCTCCTTGTTAATATGAACTCTCACCTAAGTTCAAGAGACTTTCAGATAATCTCCTCTCTTCTCCCTTTATCACCTGGCAATGTAATATTTCTCCCCTGCCCTCCTGACAGTCTATGAAATCTTCAACTGATCTCATCTCATTTCCCCCATGACAATATAAAATTTCACCTCTGCCCTCCTGGCAGTTTATGAGACCTCTAACTGATCTCACCTCCTCCTCATTACCGAGGTTCCTCCCAATCTCTAGTTCACAGATGTGAATCACTTTCTCCTCTATGGAACTGAGGTTTTCAACATGCCTCAACCACTTCCTCATTACTTATTGTTGCCTTCTAGATAAGAACTTTTGGACATGCCACTTTGATTTCCTCTTCAAAGTCCATTCATATGTCCAGTGTACCTTTGATTCTTGTTGCATCTTCAATTTCAGCTGCTCCATTCTTTCCCTTATCTCAATGAGCTCCAGATCCATATCTGGCTTGATTTTCTTCTTGTGGCCTTCTTTCCAACCACGTTCATGGACTTCGGCAACCATTTTCACCCTCTTCTTGTCCTCTTGGCAAGTCTGTGGATTAATCTACCATTAAGAGAATCTCCATCTTATCCCTACAATCCAAGTGGTTGTTCATTTTTTGTTGCACACATGCAACCATCATTCACAGAGCATCAATACACTGTCTTCTCCTTCACCTATTGTCTACGGGCGAATTTTAACTTCTGATACCATTTGATGTTATCAAACTATCTCCTTTCACCTTTGCCTACGATTTGCAGACAAATTTTAGGCTCTGATGCCACTTGATGCAAACCCCCCTACTCTCCCTCGGGGCTGCGCGACCTCCCGGTCAAGGATCTTTGATTCTCCGAGCCAAATCGACTCTCTGAAACCTTAATGGTCTCACTTTTGATTAAACATAGGCCCTTTCAGTCATTTGGTGCAGGTTCTATGACACTCACAACCTCTCCCTTCACGCTGTTGAACTATCAAGGTTCAGGCACTAGATCCTCTTCCGTTAGCCCTTTCCCGTATGTGACCTCGGACTATGTCCTCATGTAAGCACATGATTGCTGGGAGGCCTAGAGTGGTTTGAGACCACACTGCTTTTCTACCCACAATTCACTATCAGCTGCCACGTGTCCCTTTGGAAATAACATGGTTTCAATTGTGGCCCACTCTAAGATTTTTAAAACCCTATCACCTTATGTTCCTGTAATTAAGCACGACCATTAATCTATGATATGGGGCGTTGCCTCTTGATCAACTTCTGAGGTCTGTCCTCCTTTTTCCTTGATCAACTATCAGTTAGCGACCCTTCTCCTCCTTTCGCACACACTCCCAGATTGCCACGATCTATCGACGCGTGCCTTCCTTCCAAATCGACGACTACGATTGATTTCACCCTTCGAGCTTCGGGAGTTTCATTTTTCAACCATTTTTTCCTCTGAAATGACTATCTTCCGAAGTGGAAGATCTATTGACACCTGTCCTCAACAAACAAACGATTCAGATGAACTTCGACTCTCTGACCTTTGGGAGTTCTTGTTCAACACACTCCTTTTTCTCCCAGAGTGACTTTTCTCCAAAATGGCAGATCTTTTGCCACGCGTCCTCCTCAAATCGACGGCTCTCGTCCACTTCGGGAATTTGGCCTTCAGAAGTCTCAACTTCACGCTTGCTTTCTCTCATAGCGCTTTCACCCGAAATACACGATCTGTCGACGCGTTTCTTTATGGATCTGACGGTCACAATCCACTTCGCCTCTTCAGGCTTCGAGAGTTTCATATTCCTGCGCACCGGTTCCTCCCAGAGTGCTTTCACCCGAAGTTGACGAATTTCCGCCATGTGTCACTCAGGATCTAATGGTCCAGAGCTTATCTGCTCTCGTCAACTTCATTTTAGAGTGCAAGGCCTCTGAACTTCCTGATCTCTCACCACGTGTCCTTCACAACAGATGGTTGCGATCTACTTTGGCCTTCGGGACTTTGGGAGTTTGTCACCAGGATCTACTTCAGCCTTCGGTTCTTCGACGCTTTCACTTTCTTCTTGTCCAAGAACTCCCGAAGTACTTTCTCTCCGGAGTCTCAGATCTTCTGCCACCTGTCACCCTTGATGATGGATGGTCCCGACTGGCTTCGGGACTTCGACAAGTCCTCTCTCTTGTGCACTCTCAAAAGAATTAAGGCTTTTTCACTTTACCTGGATCTGACGGATGTCGATCCCTCACGCTCAGATCCAATGAATGGGATCTTTTCTCCTCCTTGACGCGCTGCTTCTGATGTCTGGACATAGATTGAACGGTCCAGATCTCTTCCTGCAGCTGATCTGACGGTTGATGTTTCTCTTTCTCCTGAGCTTCTTCATTCTCCCAAAATTGGGAAAATTTGCAAGTGTTCAAAGGTTTCAGCCTCTGAACCTTCTGCTGCGAGCCTGAATGCTTGGGTCTCGACTTGAGCTTCTCCTCCCAAGATTTGGGACTTGGAATAAGTCCAACTCTTGCACACTCCTCGTGCTATCTCTTCTGAGCTTCAAACTGGCTCATAACTCTAAAGGGTCTCGAGCCTTATTCTTCCTTCAAAGGACTTTTCTGGTGCCCTCTTGGAAACTCAACACTCTCCTAAGATTTCGAACTTGAACAAGTTCTCCTCTGTGCACTCCTTGTGCTCGACTGAGCCTTCATACAACTTCTTTCAACATTTTGTCAAAGTGTTGGCCTGGTGCACTCCTTGCACATGTGTTCCTCCTGAGTATTCAGTAACTCCGTGAATATCTTTCTCCGATACTCTTCTCCTTGAACTCGACAAAGATTTCTCTTTGTGCACACTTGCACCTACTCGATGCCCACCTGGTAGAGCTCTACATATTTCTCAGTGACTCTGTCTCTCTATGCTTCCTCTGCACAGTTTCTCCTCTAAGGTATTCAACAACCTAGAGGCTTCCCTTGAGTTGTTGTCACTCTGGTGCGCACTCCTGGAACGTTCTTTTCTAACTCCACAGAGTTTCGATGCTCACTCCTTGCGTTGGCTACAAAACTTCCAATGTTCTATTGTGCACTCCTTGCACAACCTAAAGAACCCAGAATGATATTTCAAACTCAAAAAAAATAGAGGAATCTATCTTCCTACTGCAGATGAAACCTATCATGCATATACAACATACATAAACACACACAAATAACATTCATTATATACAAATAAACACATGCAAAGTTCATATGCAGGAAACATTTCTTTCTTTCTATTAAGATGCATGTCTGATTACAATATGTGTAGGCTGGACTGTAACAGAGTCTAAGCTCTCTCAATCTCCCTCAAAGAACTATTCTATCTCTTATTACCTCCTCTGGGGATTTCTAACTAACTTGCAACTACCTCCTATTCGGTAACAATACTCCTCCAACAACCTCATTTGGGGATACAATACCTCTACTTATACAAGAGGGTTTCTAGGGTTCCCCCTCGACTATCTATCTTCTTGAAGAAAAAACTTACAACTACTTAATTTCCGTTACATTAAAGTCTAGGAGTGAAACTCCCAGATCATTTGCTCCCAAGCGTTTTGATCTTCTTCAGTTTTCAATCAGTAAAGAAAAAGATTTGCAGGAAAACACCAACGTTTAAGATTCTGAAATGATTCAAAGGCGCGTTAGGGAGTTGAGTTGTCTCTCCACGCGTGCTTGCTAACGATGCTCCTGCATCACCTTCTTATTGGTCAAAACTCCTTGTTGCAATAAGGGATTGTGTAAGATGGCTGGTTGCATATCTGGAGGAAAAGGATGTGGAGGGTTCACTACACCTTGTGGGGTGATAGGACACTAGTTGGAAATTGATTTCTCCATCCATTTATAATCTTCAATATAGGGGAAATGGTGAGTGTAATGGCCAAACTCACTGCATAATGTGCAAGGGAAGTTGGTGTAGATATTTTTGTTATAATACCTTGTTTTTGTTGGTTATTGTTATTGCCAATATTTCGATTCTAGTTATCGAAATTCACATTTCCCCCATAGTTGTTGTTTGGATTAAGGGAATTCCTGATCCAGGAGGATCTCTATGGCCACCCACCTATTCCAACTGGCTCAAAACAATTTTCTGGCAACTTACTATTTTTAGAAGTTTTTTGGGTCCCAAACTTCTGGGCCCATTTTGAGGGCCTAAACAATATTTTTTCACCATTGGGAACCTAAGATATAACTGAAGGATTTGAATGAGCCCCCAAAATGAAGATCCTCGTCGATACCTTTCCAACGATCCATCATGCGCCCCAAACTGAGATCGTATGCCAAAGTTACGCCCTTGGGAAGTTGATACACCAAACTACCCAAAACGTGGTCGACAAAACTGTTGGCTTTTCATCTTTCGGGGTTAGGATTTTGGATTTTATTTATGATAAAAATTCCTTTGGAGCCTCATTGTAACATTCAATTTCTTGCGAATGAGCATAGTTATCACATCTCTTCTCAGAGATAAGCTGCCACCATTCTAGCGAGTCTTTCACTCGGTATTTCTATAGTTTTGTACATTTCTCTCATTAATATAAATTGTGTATTACTGTATCTCTATGTTTATGGTTATATATTTGATATATCTCTGTTATATTATTGGATCTCTGATATATCTATGTACATTTATTTATTATATCTCCGCTCTCATTTCGTGCTCAAAATAATCCAGATCAATTCCCCCTATCCCTCGTTGGCCTTTTGTTTGTTCTTCCCTTTCCTTTTCTCATTGTTCTATGTGTTTGTGGGATTGACCAAGTTTAGTTGTTTAAATGATTGAATTTGATGAACTAGTAAAGGTTGAACAAAATTCATATTGGCGTGTTGATGAGTAGGTGGTGGTGCAACAACTACTAATAAAGGACCAGGGATTGGATAGTATGGATTTTCCTATGTAGGGTTCCCATACTGGTTGTAAGATGTAGATGTTCCTCCAATGTATTTTTGACTATAAATTTGTCATTTTCTTTAGCAAAATTGATATGCATAACTCTCTATAATGACTATAAAGTTTTCATTTTCATTAGCAAAATTGATATCCATAGATATCTAAAATGTTTCCCCTACATTCATTGGACCAAACGACATTTTATCATACATAAAGGTACCCTCAAGATTTTGAAGAATAATAAAGGTTGTTTTATGTCTATCTTTCCTATTTATGGAAACTTGGTTATATCCTAAAAATCCATCCATTAGTGAAATTATTTGCGCACCCACCACTTTCTGCAAGATGTAATCCATTTTAGGTAAAGTATAATTATCTTTTAATGAATCTTGATTAAGATTCCTAAAATATCGCATAAATGAATTTCTCCATTTTTATTTCTCACGAGCAATAAATTAGCTACCCATTCAAAATATCTTAAAGGGATAATAATCTTGGCATCTAATAATTTTTTGATTTCCTTTCTATCATAGGAAAAAGTGATGGGTTTACTTGCCTACAATTTTTCCTAAAGGGTTTCACTCCTTCCTTAAGAGGTATCTTATGTTCAATGATAGAAGTAGTGTATGTTTATAAATAATGGTAGCTCCATGCAAAAACATAAAAATACTGTCTAGATAGAGATACTTACCTTTTTCTTTGTTCAATAGGTAATGATTTTGAAATATTCACCAACCTTAGATTTTTTGTGTTGGATATATTACAAACTCACCTAAGTAATTATTTTCATAAGGTTGATAGTCCAATGTTGAAAGAACTTCCTTAGATGAGAATATTCTCTAGAAAACACTTCCTTAGATGAGAATATTCTCTCTAGAGAATATTCCCCTACAAAATAGGGCGCTCCTCTTCAATTTAGAGTCAGTGACTCTCAATTAGACTAGTGGAAGTCACTCATGCATGGAAACCTCAGTTTTATCACCAATACTTTCATGTGTTTATCTCACTTCTACATGTGTGACTCAATTAACTAATGATTGCATGGATCAATTAACTAGGACTAGGTGACAGTTCAATCTAGTGTCTGTCAGTGAGTGTCTAGATCTCTCTAGATCACTACTATGGCACATTAGTTTGCTCATGTAGGCTATATCTATTGTAAATTATTTACTATTTGAGTGTGAAATACAATGAAAACAATTATTTTGATTCTCTGTGTAGGTTTCACCATAATTCTACATGGTATTAGAGCCCACATGTTACTAGGAGAAAGGTGCACATGTATCTTATTTGTAGGTACAGAAGGGAGATGTAGTAAGAAAATATGGATTATTCGTCGGAAATAATTTTCATGCCTCATAACTACTTTGAGTGGAAGCTAAAAATTCTTCATCAGCTCAGATGCAAAGGCTTGTACCTAATAAGCATGGCAAGAAAAGTAGAACTTGCTTCTACCGATGAGAAAAATGATTTTCTCAACACACAAGATATGGCTCTTGGACTTATCTGTGTGTCTATTTCTCCCGAACTACAATATAATGTAGAGGGTGAATCACTCTCAACTTTGAATGAACTATGGACCATATTGGAGGTTCTATTTGGGAATAAGGAAGGTTGTGAATATTGCATGCAAAATATTTATAAGATAGAGCTAGAAGGAAAGCCATAGGAAGATCAATCCTCTCAGTTTGAAGAGCCTTCTACACAGGTTTCTGCACAACTTTGTGTTCCATTAATTGGAGATGACGTCTACTCCATTTTAGATCTATTTTATGAATCACACATGGAATACATCATGCATGCATATCAAAATTCACATGAAAACACTTTTTCATTCACCATGCATGGATATGAGGATCCACATGTAGACACTTTTGCATGCACCATGCATGCATCTCAGGAGTTGCATGCAAACACTTTTGCATGCACCATGCATGCATATCAAGAACCACATGCAGACAATTTTTCTTGTGCCATTCATCCATCTCAAGAGTCACATGCAGACACTTTTTCATGTGCCATGCATGCATCTTAGGGGCCACATGCAAACATTTTTGCAGGTTCCATGCATGCATCTCATGGTCTGCATGTGTACACTTTTTCATGTGCCATGTATGCATCCCAGGAGCTACATGTAGACAATTTTGCATGTGCCATGCATGCTTATCAGGAGGTGCATGCATACACTTTTTCATGCGCTATGCATGCATATCAAGAGAAACATGCATGCATAACATGATCCAAACAAAGACTTCTGCATGCATCATATCATAGGTGCATCTACTTCATCATTTTCGTATATACATCTACATATTCAATGAAATCATCACCAAGATATTTACTAAGTAGAAGTTCCACTTCTTGTACGATCGTCTTGGAGTGAAGGACACAATTGCTTATAAACTACATTTATTCCTTCTTCTTTTTGATGCATTGTACTTTGAGGGGGGTTTTTTCCCATGAGGTTTTCCTTGTTTCCTCTATTTTTAGTGTTTCATTCTTAGATGCATTGTACAATGGGTACTAACATGGACTTGGTTGTCGGGACCCATTTATCATTTACACCCTAGTAGTGTTAAGGGGGGGGGGGGGGGGGGGGGGTGGTGGTGTTGGAGATATTACACATTCACCTAGGTAATTATTTTCCTAAGTTTGATAGTCCGATGTTGAGAGAACCTCCTTAGATGAGAATATTCCCCTACAAAATAGAGCGTTCATGTTCAGTTCAAAGTCAATTACATGCAGTTTTACTAGTGGAAGTCACTCATGCATGACAACCTCAGTTTTATCACTAGCAGCTGCATGTGTTTCTCTCACTTCCACATGTGTGACTAAGTTAATTGATGATTGCATGGATCAGTTAACTAGGACTAGGTGATAGTTCACTTCAGTGTTTGTCAGTAAGTGTCTAGATATATCTAGATCACTAGTATGGCACATTAGTTTTCTCATGTAGCCTATATGAATTGTAAATTATTCACTCTTTGAGTGTGGAATACAATGAATATAATTCTTTTGATTCTTTGTGTAGGTTTCATCACAATTCTACATTATGGAGTATTCAAATTAATCTCTTCTATATATATATATATCCTAAGGCTAAAAGGTAGGTTTTATTGCAACAACATTATGATCAAACAACTTTTCCAAGGGTATAATACCTCTTGGAATGCATTTGTTTTTCAACTAAACAATTTTATGATTCTCATCATCTTCCTCCATGTCAATATTTATGCAAAAAAATCATCAATTATTTCCAAGAACTTTTTGATTTGCAAATTATCTTCAAAACCCTACCAATGCTTAATGTTATTCTGTATAGATGGTCCACAAAGCACCTCACCTCATATTTTAGATGAAAAGTATCTACAAGACTAAAAAGGTTAGCTAAGACAATGAACACATCCACTTGTTGATTTAATTTTCTTATAATTGCAGAAAAATTAACTACTAGAAAGAAATTATCTAATAAATATTAAACTTGATTTCTATAAACTCTCATCCTAGTATGATTTGTTTGGAATTCATTTTATACTTGATGAATTATTAACTCTAAATCGTAAAAAACAATGATATTTTCATTTTTCATTTTTCTTGCTGCTTCAAGTCCCAAAACTAAGGCTTAATATTCAACATCACTATTGGTTGTCTCAAATTCTAGTTTATAAGATAATGAAAAATTTTCACCTAAAGGAGAGACAAAATTTATGACAACCCCTGATACATCCTTTGATGAAGCACCATCAAAGAATAACTTCTAAACCTCATCGCTTAGTATCTTAGGTTTTAATTCCTAGACTATGGGCTCTTGAACAACCAAACAATGCTCTATATGATCATTAACTGAAATACCATAATTACCCATATCATCATCTTCAACATATAGAGGATTTGTTTTTGGATTATTAGAATCACTAAGAGTTTATGCACATTTTTCTTCTTGGTACAATATTCTAGTTTGACCTACAAACTAGAATAGTTGCATAAGACATATCTAACTGCAAATTTCCCCCTTATTTTTCTCCTTGGGATTTGGATGATAACATGCCATAACTTACTGGGACATCTGCTACAACTACATCCATCATCACTCTCTTTCATGGGATTTGATCCAAACTCAATACTAGATCCTTAATCATTCACATACATTTAAACTTTTTGAGTCAAATGAATAAAGACATTTGTATGGTTTGGTGATATTCAACCCCAATTTATCCACAATGAATTTGGCCATGATATTATGTGATGCACTAGAATCTAGCATGCAATTATGCAACAAATGATCACGTGTTGTCAAATTAATATATAAATGTGATGTTGTATTATTCTTTTCTTCCAAATGTGGACCAACTAGCACTAGTGGATAATCATCCTACATATAGTATATGTGTTAACTATGGGAGAAGAAATACTCATGAACCTCACTAAATCATTTTTGAAAGAATAATTTTTAACAAATTCCATTAATGGAAAAGACACTTCAATTTTTTTCAATTCATTTGTCAAATTGAATGTATTAAAGCATGTCTCTTTGCTAAAAACATATGTACATGATCCTAACCATGTTATTGATTGGCATCTGATTCAAGAAGTAGTAGTCAAGTATCTACACTGCGCGTAGGTAGTAGTTCATCACAGTTCAAGATGGAAGTACATGATCCCACCATTAGGTTACTAAAATTTTGGGGAGAGGCATCCGAGGAGCCAAAAAACATTTGTTTATCTGCGAAAATATATGGGAAGAAAAAGAGATCACAGATGAGGATACACAACTTTTGGAGTTATCTATCACTCTAATATACCACGCATTAGATTGGTACATGAGCCTAGTTGTAAAAATTCCACCAGGAACAACAAGGACGATTGAAGATGTAAAGAAGCTACTGATAAATGAATTTCAAAAGCCTAGTTCAGAAGATCAGTACATGAATGAGATGATTGAAACTAGACAGAAACTAGGTGATTCTATTTGGGAGATTGATTAGAGGTTCAAACGATTGAAGGGTAAGTTGAAGTATGTATTGACTGATATGCAACATAGACATCTCTTTGTGAACTCACTGTTACCACATTTGAAATACCCCTGGAGACATAAGAAGTTCCAAACTCAGGCAGAGGCTCTGTAGGCATCCCTACAACTAGAAGAGAACCAATATCAGAAGACAGATCCAACAATAGAGGAGCTAAATGAAGATCTGAAGAAACTTACATTTCAACTAAACCAAAATAAGGGAAAAGAGAAAAGAGAAGCCGTTTGGTGTACCACATGCAGGACAAAAGGACACCACAAGAATGAATTTCCAACGTTCACACAGTACATGGAAACAAGAGTACCGAACCCTTTTCCAATAGGAGGACCATGGTGTGATATCTATAAGACACATGGGCATGATCCATATCATTTTCTAATGATGCATAAGTAGTAGACATTACCCAAGAGATCATACTGTATTTTTTGCAAGTCAGTAATACATGATGACAAAGATTGTAGGATGATGGAGCTGATGAGGGAAAGAACATCAGACACCTATAGGGTGCATGAAGAAATGATGACAGGGAAAGCTACACCTCATTTTAACCAGGTACCACATCCATACAACATTGCACAACCACAATATAATAACACACAACCACAATATAACCCCACTTAGTATAATCAGGTTCCTCAGTACAACGCACCGTGAGGAGATCGAACTTGCTACAGAGGTGGAGGACGAGGTAGAGGAGGATTTGGAAGAGGAAGAGGTCGAGTAGTGTGCCACAACTACCAAAAACCATGAAATTATAAAAGGGAATGCCCACTTCCACCTGCGACATGTATGTACTATTGCGCAACAGATCATGATACAAAGGAATGCCCAATACTTTTGGGAAAAATTGAAGAAAAGAGGAACCAAAACAACCAGAATATTCAGTGGATCTTTGCAGAGGTCAGGGATGATAGAAGAAATATCAACATAGTCACATGAGGAGGTGCTAAGACAGGAATTTACGTAGTAAGAGAATATCCAACACCACACGAATGGTTGAAGAAGAATACAGAACCACAGAAGCAGTTTGATGCACGAAACAAAAATGAGACATTCAAGGAGGCCATACAGGAGTTACTCAAATAAGATGTTGCATCTACATCAACTTTGCAACATATTCAGAACGTACCAATGTACAATATTCCTTTATCAATGGATCACACCAACGAAGCACCACATTTAGTGCAAGTAAGTACCATAAAGACTTTCTTGCAATCCTATGTGAAGCTACTAAATGATCCATCATATGTTCAAATTTTTCAACATATGTTAGGAAGATGTAACAAAGAGGTAGAAAGGAAGTTAGAGCAAAAAAAATTCAATCACCTTCATACAAGAAGTAGGACAAGCAAAGAATTCAGACTGAATGCCAATATAGGGGATTTCAATATGGGGGATATTATATTGGATTTAGGCTCTGAGGTAAATGTGTTACCCAAGAAGACCTGGTGGTGTATGGGAGAGCCAACACTAGGCTATTCACTGGTCTAGTTGAAGTTAGCAAACCAACACAAAGTTCTACCAATTGGAAGGCTTAAGGATGTGACAATAGATCTGTATGGAGTGCGCACTAAGGTAGACTTTGAAGTGATAGAAATAGTGGATGGCACAACACCCTATCCAACATTGCTTGGCTTGGATTGGGAATTTGATAACTAGGGAATAATCAACTTGAAAACAAGGAATATGACATTCAAATCAGAATAATACAGAGTCATTGTGCCATTAGATCCATCAGAAGGAGAAAGGTTTGTAGAGCCCACTTGCTTAGATCTGGAGGAAATAAACCAGCTGTACAAAACCACCGCGCGCAGAGAAGATTATGTTAACCCAACTGCATATGGGGTACTCAGCTAGAGAAGCATCACATCATGTGCTTCTTAATCAGATATAGGTTTGGAAAATTGGCAACAAAGATTACAGGAAGTCTCCACAAGAAGGTGCGCAAGAATAGACCGTGCAGTAAGATGGGTTGGTACAAATATAAGGGAACCTCCCAATTTTCATGAGTAGATGATCTGGAAGAATTTTTGACCAAATATGAAGAAGAGGTATTATAAAATCAGAGGCTATTATCCCTCGATATCGCACTCAAGGCTACACCTGCATGATGGTGGGGTGCACACAAAGAAACAATTTAGGACATGTACCAATGTAAGAGGTTATTGCGCATCAGATTCATAGTAGAACATGTCAGCAATAAAATGCAGAGATATGATGGACATGGGACACCAAAAAAACATTTGGAGAAATGAAAGACAGAATGGAGGATGACACCACCAGAGGAATGGCCTCATCACTTCATCCATACATTGGAAGGAATTTCATAAAATTGTATGTAGACCAGGAAATGCGTAGAGGCACTGCCGAATTGACATCATTACAACAAAGTTTTATAGGAAACTTCTCATTTGAAAATGAGAACCCAAACATTGATTCAACACTAAAATAGATAAGAGGGGTGATATTTATTGATGAACTAGAGGCTGAACTCATGACAAAATACCAACAACAGAACATGCAAACAATCAAAGAAATAATGTCACACTATCATGTGGAAGAAGAAGCACCAGCTGAAGATGACCCACACAATATTCATATTACAGAAATTGAAGGAGAAAGAGAGGTGGAAGGTCCATCTTTGGAATCATAAGTATTTGTTGCACCTATCAAAGTGAAGAAAGTCAACATTGGTACAACTGATAATCCTAAAATGGAAAGTATTGGAGGCTATTGGGATGAAAAAACAGTGGAAAGAATAACAAAGTTACTGCACGAATACAGTTACATGTTCCCAACAAACTTTATAGAGATGAAAGGAATAATAGGAGAACTAGGAGAGATGAATATACCTCTCAAACTTGAGACAAGACCTGTCAGACAAATACCTTACCAACTAAATCTAGTGTATAAGCAGAAAGTGAAGGAAAAAATCGACAAAATGTTGGAAGCTGGTATCATAGAACCAATAGAGGAATATGAATGGATAAGTCCTATGGTAGTGCAAGAAAATAAATAGGGGGGGGATAAGGATATGTGTATATTTGAGAAAATTGAATGATTCTTGCTTACATGACCCTTTTCCAACCCCTTTCACAGATGAGGTATTAGAGAATGTGGGAGGCCATGAGGCATACTCATTTACAGATGGATTCTTAGGTTACCATAAGATCACGATAGCTCCAGAAAATAGGTATAAGACAAATGTTTCCACAGAATGGGGATCCTACCAGTACACAGTCATGCCTTTTGGGATGAAGAATGCACCAACCATATTTTCAAGAGTAGTCATAGCTAATTTTAAGGAATTCATACATCAGTTCTTAGAAGTCTATCTGGATGACTGGACTATATATACTTTGTTAAAAGATCATGTAGAAGTATTAAGGCTAATGTTGTAAATATGCAGGCAGTGTCAGGTGTCATTGAATATAAAGAAATGCATCTTTGGGACACTTTTTGGAATACTGTTGGGACATATAATCTGTAAACAAGGCTTGCTGGTAGATCCTACTAATATTGCAGTCATTGTCAACCTACCACCACCAAAATTAGTGTGCTGGTTGAGAGCAACATTGGGAAATACAAGCTATTACAAGAATTTCATAAAGGGTTATGCGCAAATTACTACGCCAATGGAAAAAATAGGATACCCAATTTCAGTGGAATGATGACTGTCAACAAGGGTTGGACACCTTAAAAGAAAATATGGTCAAAACACCTATCCTAGTATTCCCAGACTGGGAAAAGACATTTCATGTGCATGTAGATGCATTAGCCATAACACTTGGAGAAA
The DNA here is from genome assembly GCA_009831015.1 of Picea engelmannii. NCBI lineage: Eukaryota > Viridiplantae > Streptophyta > Pinopsida > Pinales > Pinaceae > Picea > Picea engelmannii. Next base: position 620,832 of record ML780587.1, read on the forward strand.
TTTTGGCGCAACCAGGAGCAGGGGATTTAGACCATCCTATAGCCTTTGCAAGGAGAAAATTTTCAGAATCAGAGCATAATTACAACACCACAGAAAGAGAAGGCTTATCCATGGTATATGCACTTCAAAAGTTCATGCACTATTTGTTGGGAAAATATTTTAATATGTGCACATATGATTCTGCCCTAAAATATTTAGTCAACAAGCTAGTGTTGGGGGGGAGGATCTGTAGATGGCTGTTGTTATTTCAAGAATTTGATTTCGAAGTGATATTCAAACTAGGGAAGATGAATGCAGGACCATATCACCTGTCAAGGGTCACTAATGGAGAGGAACCTAGCAACTTGGAAGACAACTTCCTTGATGCGCAATTGTTTTCAGTACAAATAGCTGATGAATGTTTTGTTGATATCATTGAATATTTGAGCACAAGGGTTGCACCAAAAAAAATTAGTACCGCGCAGAGGAAGAATCTAGTAGCCAGAGATACAGACTATCAACCAATTGTAGGACAATTATATAAAATGGGCGCAGACAAAATTTTAAGTAGGTGTGTACTAGAGCATGAAAGGCCTATAATTTTGGCAGAATTTCATGAGGGAATAGATGGAGGACATTATGCAAGAAAATATACCATGCAAAAGGTATTGCTCATAGGACTATGGTGGCCAACAATTCACAGAGATGCCAAGGAATATTTCCATAAATGTGATGTCTGTCAGAGGGTTGGTAAACCTAACAAAAAGGATGAGATGCCCTTGAGACCACAAGTAAATTTGCAGATATTTGAGAAATGAGATATAGACTTTGTTGGGCCAATCCATCCACCAACAAAAAGGTCAGGAACAATATATATCATTACTGCGGCAAAATATTTAACAAGATGGGCAGAAGAAACACCAGTCAAAGACTACACGCAGAGACAAAAACACACTTCCTATTTGATCAAGTGATGACCAGATTTGGATGCCCAATAATATTGATGAGTTACTCACTTCATCAACAACACTGTCAAGTCTGTGACTGAGGAGTTTGAAGTATATCACCAAAAGAGTACACCTTACCATCCTCAGGCAAATGGAACAGTAGAAGCCTTCAATAAGATATTAGAGAATGCTCTGACAAATATCTGCAATGTCAACATGGATGATTGGGATTTGAAAATACCAGCATTACTATGGGCATACATGAATACATGCAAGAAGTTGACAGGACAAGCACCATTCAGATTGGTGTATGGGAAGGAAGCAATAGTACCATTAAAATTTCTGGTACCTAGTCTGCGCGTAACAACAATTACCAACATGACAAAAAGAGGTGAATTAAAGGAAAGGATAAATCAACTAATGGAGATGGAAGAGGAAATAATTATGGCGGGATTTCATCACGCAGTACAAAAAGCAAGAGATAAATATTGGCACGACATACATATCAAGAGGAATAGTTTCAAGGAAGGAGACCTAGTCTAGTCTTTCTCTATGACAATAAATTTTATCAACATCCTGGTAAGTTTAGAATGCATTGGCTAGGGCCCTATGAAGTAAATATTGTCACAGATGGGGGATATGTGCATCTAAAGGATATATAAGGAACATAACTGAAGGGAATGATTGTTCAACAACACAGGTATTCCAACAGAGGACGAACACCTTCAATAACTACTCACATAACCAGATCAAAGATCAACACACCGATGTTTTCACGTGGTAAAACCCCTATGAGGAAACATCCACGACCCCAACCAACGCGGCCACTTGGAGCAGTTTATTAATGCAAAGAAAAAGATTACATAGATATTTTACAAGAGAGTTTCTCACAATCGATCATCGACAAATGATCCTCCATGTTCTTTAAATATAGATCATGGACCAATCGGGTGTTAAGCCACGTATCAATGTCCGTTAAGATCGAGGAGAGTATGAACCTTCAGATCACTCTATGTCCGGGAACATATTGTGACCGTCGGATTTCCTAACTACAAATGCATACTAATGCATACTAAATAAACACACTAGAGAACACACTTTTACCTAACAAAAAAAATAAACCAAGTAGATCTTAACTAAATCCTAAGTGTCTAAATATCCTAACATCCCCCCTTAAGAACAACTTGGGATAGGATTGAAGGATTTAAAATAGTGACACAATAGGAGAAGGAAGGAGGGATTAGAGCCTATCCCCCCTTAATGACAACTTTCTGAACTCCTAATATAGATCGAAGTTTGGAAAACTTTGCTTCTGTAAGAGACTTTGTGAAAATGTCTGCAACTTGATCTTCTGTAGGGAAAAAGAGCACTTCAATAAATTGATCATGAATGAGATTTATGATGACGTGCATGTGTATCTCGATGTGTTTTCTACGCTAATGTTGAACTAGGTCTTTTTCAAGCTTGATGGAACTCTGATTGTCACACCAAAGGCTGGTCGGATGCTGGTGCTAGAATCCAAACTTTGAAAGGATCTGTTGAAGCCACAGGGCTTCCTGAATTGCATTTACCACTGCTCGGTACTCTGCTTCTGCTGAAGAAAGTGAAATAGCCTATTTTTTCTTACAGGCCCAAGTTAAAGGTCTTGAATGAAGGATGAAAACATAACCTGTAGTAGACTTCCGATCATCAGGGTCACCGACCCAATCTGAATCAGTGAAACCAACCAATAAAGGAGTCCCCCCTGAACTGTAATGTATCCTGAACTGAACTGTACCACAAACATAACGAAGTATCCTTTTAGCTGCTTTCCAATGGCTTTCATGGGGCGTTTGCATATATCGGGCAACAAGACCAACAACAAAGGAAAGATCAGGACATGTATGAGTCAAGTATAAGAGGCTACCAACTAACTGACGGTACAAGGTGGCATCAACTTCAGGAGAAATACAGGTGGCAGTAAGATTGACTCCAGACTGGAAGGGAGAAGGGGTTGGTTTACAATCATCCACGTGAAAGCGACGAAGAAGGTCACAAGCATACTTATATTGGGAAAGAAAAATTCCTTCATTGGTTTGCAAAACTTGGAGGCCAAGGAAATAGTGCAAAAAGCCTAAGTCTGTCATTTCAAATTTATTCTTAAGAATGGTTTTCACATGGTTTAAAAGTTTTGAGTCACTACCAGTAAAGATAAGGTCATCAACATAAAGGACAAGGATTATGAGATGGATTCCTACTTTCTTGGTATAGACATTAGGATCAGAATGACATCTAGAGAATCCAATGGCAATAAGAAAGGTGTCCATTTTGTCATACCAAGCTCGGGGAGCTTGCTTGAGACCATAAAGAGATTTCTTAAGGCGACAAACAAGGCTAGAGTCATTCTGAACATAGCCAGGAGGTTGTTCCATGCATATTTCTTCTTGAAAATATCCATGCAAGAAGGAGGATTTAACATCCATCTGATGGACCTCCCATTTATGTGAGGCAGCAAGGGCAAGAACAAGGCGGATGGAATTCATTTTGGCTACAGGGGCAAAGGTTTCATGATAGTCAATTCCTTCAACTTGGGAAAATCCTTTGGCAACTAAATGAGCCTTGTGTCTTTTAACACTTCCATTTGATGCATACGTAGTTTTGTAGACCCATTTACATATGACAAGTTTTCTTCCTTTTGGAAGAGGTACAAGATCCCAAGTATCATTTTCCATTAAATAACGATACTCTTCATTCATTGCTGTATCCCAATCTGGATGACCTAAATCTTCTGCAAATATCTCTGGATCACGAGTTTATGAAACTTGAGCCAAAAGAGAAGAGGCTTGCTGGAAATGTGAACATGTTCGACGCTGATCTGAAAGATCACCGACAAGATCACCAACTGCTTCTCATGTTGAATGAACCCATCTAGGAAGCGGTGGAGCTGGTGCTGGTTCATGATCAAATGACCCATCTGGAGGAGGGTGAGCAGGCGGAGGTGGATTTTCATCCTCACTGTCATTATCTGAAGGAGAAACCAGATCAGAAGAAGGCACAAACGTCAAAGATGGTTCGCAGGCCAAAGAAGGCACAACTGTCGAATTTGGCTCGCAAGCCAAAGAAGAAACAAATGCCGAATTAGGCCTGCAGGCCAAGATATTTTCATCAAATTTAACATCTATTCTAATAATAATTTCAATACAAATTGACTGAAGAAGTATGTAACCTTTGACATCTTCAGAATAACCAACAAATATGCACTTCTCACTTTTAGGCTGCAATGCTTTCCTTTTCTCATCAGAAATGTGAGCCCATGCTATACTACCAAACACACGGAAGTGACTTACATCTGGTTTAATTTTAGTCCAAGATTCTTCTGATGTTATATTTTTAAGAGCCTTTGTGGGAGTGCGATTTCTATGTAATTTTCATAGTTGATGGCTTCCGCCCAATACTTTAGACTTAATCCCTTAGATTGGATCATACAATTAACCATTTCTTTTAATGTGTGGTTCTTTCTCTCAGCAACACCATTTTGTTGTGGTGTATATGGAACAATGTGTTTCATTTGGATTGCCTGTGTAGTGCAGTAATTTGTAAAATTATTGTTCACATATTCACCTCCATTATCTGTTGTTAACCTTTGAATTTGATGTCCATATTGATTTTCTACAAGGGCCTTGTAGGCCAAAAACTTGTCAAAAACTTCTCTCTTAAGTTTTAAGAAGTAAACCCAAGTACGTCTGGAAAATTCCTCAATGAAAGTTAAGAAATACTTGCACCTAACAAAAGAAGGAGAAGAAAGTGGACCACACAAATCACCGTGAACAAGCTGCAAAGGACCCAAGGTGTGCCAAGAGGCACGTTTTTCAAAACTATTCCGATGATATTTGTCAAGAACACAACCGTCACAAACACCATCTTTGCATGAAACAAGAGGAAGACCAACCACCATCTGTTGATTACATAGTTGCTGCAATGAGCGATAGTTTAGATGACCAAACCGCTCATGCCAAAGTTTGCTCAAGTCATCGCTATGAGTAATAAAAACTGATGAAAAAGATGATGACCCAAAGTTGTCAAACTTGTACAACCTGGTAGTATCATAAAAAATTCCAGTTGCAAGAACATGATTAGGATATTATAGATCCTTGATTACAACTTGGTGAGTTGAAACTCTACGGTTTTACCTTCACTTGAATGAGTGATTTGATATACTGATAGAAGGTTACAAGAAATACTTGGAACACATAATACATCATTGAAATGGCCATTTTCTACTAGTACCGTTCCATATCCTTCAACACTAAGAGATGTATCATCACCAACAAATATTTTCTTGGTGTTACATTCATTTAGAGTAGAAAATATGTCTCTATCCTTAGCCATATGATAAGATGCTCCAGAATCAATAAGCCACTTATCAAAAGTAGAAGTATAAGGTGTATTGAAGGAGAAACCAGAATCAGAAAGTGCATGTCCATGAGAAGAAGAAGAAGAAGTAGGATCAATACTGATGTTGTGCTTCTTCATCGCTGCTTCTAAAGCTGCCATCTTCTTGAAACATTTGGACTCATCACGACCATCTTTATCATAAAAGTTGCAGTGTCTGTCAGTCTTCTTATTTTTATATTTTTCTTCTTTGTCTCCATTCAGAGCAAAAGCTGTCTGAGTGGGTTTGGGACCCTTATATTGCTTGTTGTTGTGGCGAGAATGCTGCTTCTTGGGATTATTGGTTTTATCTTTCTGTTGGGAAACTAAGGCTTTGTTGGAGGTACCTGTAGTGTTGATCACTCCAAGTTTTACAAGCTTATCTTCCTCTCTAATCAAAAAAACACAAAAGGAATCAAGAGTGGGTTTTTCATAAGCTTTCCCTAGAGCCTCTCTCATGGCATAAAAGGTAGATACAAAGACAGAATATGCACTACATAGCTTAGAAAGAAAAAGATAGATGCAACACTCTTCCTCCAGTTTTATTTTACATTCTTCACATACATTCTGAGTGTTTTAAACCTAGATAGATAGTCTCCAAGGCAAGAAAAATCACTTGGACTCAAGGTGAGTACTTGATTTTCTAACTGTTGTGCTCGAATAATATTGAGTTTACCAAACCCAGATTCAATCTTGTCCCAAGCTTCTTCGGGGTCATCAATTTCTTAGAGGTGGTATCTTAAATCAGGAGATATGGACATTCCGATTAGTCCACATGATTCATCACTCCTATTAGCCCATTTGACTTTCTTATCATCATCAATGGGTTCTTTTTCTTTTCCCAAGGTTATCCAGTACAAGCCTTTACTTCTTAATAAATCTTCCATATGAGATTTCCATTGGAAGTAGTTGTTGCTGGTAAACAAGACATTACTTGTAGAAGCCATATTAAATATGCAGATAATGTGGATTTAAAAACTGAAATTGATGATATGGATGGAAAGATCTCGAAAAATTACGCGGCTTTAAAAAAAACGACACTGAAAACATACTTCTGATGTGAGAGTTATTCCCTTTTAAAAAAAGGCATAAACGGTAACCAACTGACCACGTGATAGTGTATGTTGCTTTATGAAGTGACCCACTTTTATAAAGAGAAGTGGGGATCAATTTTACAATGAAGTTACTTTATAACAAAAAAGATGCATGCAAAATAAATAACTTTAAAATAAAATATTAAATCTACTTATAGTGATTCACTTTTATACTTGAAGTGAAATACACTTTACAATTTTAGCATGAACTTTTTCAAAAAAGTAAGAAAAAAGATACTTGAACTCAAGATCTCTTACTTAATAAGGCAAGTTTTAACCAAATGGTCTAACAAAACATATTGTAATGTTCAGAAGGAGGATTGGGGTTGTTGTTGTTGTTGTTGAAGACGACCTTGGAGAGCATGCTAAAAAAAAACTCTTTTAACACAAGAAAAATATTTCGCTTCTCGATGACAACAAGGGCTAGATCTCGGTTAGCTTACCTAGAAGATGCACCTTTTCCTATCTGTTTCTGATTTTCCAAGATCACACAGGGCGCGGGGAAAAGAGCATATGCAGATTTAAAAGAGTAGAAACATGGAAATAAAAAAATACAAACTGAAATAAAACCAAAATAAAACATTGTAGAAATTAAAAAAATGCGTATTCAGGCTTTATACCTCCGGATCTGACTGTAATGGCCGTATCGTGGGAAAACATAAACCTTTTCGAGTGAAACAAAAAGTGATCCTAAATGAAACGAGTGCTCCAGATGCAATGGAACAATCCTCTCAGCCAAAAAATGTACGAAAAAAACAAAAAATGGAGATGAGGCGACTCGACTTCACGATCTGGATCTACAACATGAGCGTGTCTTCAAACAGGCTCTGATACCATGTTCGACAACACAAGTCTTCCAACAGAGGACACACACCTTCAATAACCAGATCAAAGATAAACACACTGATGGTTTCACGTTGTAAAACCCCTATGGGGAAACATCCACGGCCCCAACCAACGCGACCACTTGGTGCAATTTATTAATGCAAATAAAAAGATTACATAGAGATTTTACAAGAGCGTTTCTCACAATCAATCAATGACAAATGACCCTCCATTTTCTTTAAATATAGATCATGGACCAATCGGGTGTTAAGCCACAAATCAATGTTCGTTAAGATCGAGGAGAGTATGAACCGTTGGATCACTCTATGTCGGGAACATATCGTAACCGTTGGATTTCCTAACTACAAATGCATACTAATGCATACTAAAGAAACACACTAGAAAACACACTTTTACCTAATGACACAATAGACCAAGTAGATCTTAACTAATTCCTAAGTGTCTAAATATCCTAACAATGATCAACAAGAGTCGACTGAAACTGTACAAGGACAACTGACCATCTAATAATTAAAAGTTACATCACAGTAAGAAAGACATGTACAAAGTGTAATATAATAGAAGATAGGATAGAAAAATGAAAAAAAGAAATAAAAAAAAGAAAAAAGAAGGAAAAATAAATACAAAAAAAAAGAAGAAAGAAAAAACAAAAATTACTGGGAAACATTGTGCGCAAAAAAAGTGGACTTAGTGCGAAAAATTAAAAAAGGTCCCTGTGCAAAAGATGGGTAACATAAAGCAAAATACTGTGCACTAATGAAAAATCATAGTGGAAATTCACGACACACTCAAAAAGTTCAGCGCACCGAAAAAAGGACAAACGGTCAGAAAAGAGAAAAATGACGGTTATGACAAAAAAGCACCAACTGGCAACATTTATGAAATTAAATGAAATGTACTCATAAAGTGTCATGGAATTAATCGCATCTAGGGAAGCTTCCTCAAGAATATTCATGACATTGATGACACCTTCTATATAAAGGGCAAACACGGGTAACATATGACTTATTGTGAAATTGCGAACCCACAGAGCTAGAGAGCACATAGCTAAACAGGCGAAGTGCACAATGCGAACCAGTCGAAGTTTAGTCGACAAAATAAACTAGTACCCACGATGGCACCACCAAATATTGGTGCACCGAGCCAAGCAATGAGGATAACTCGTAGTAGTGTTAGAGGGCCTCATGAAACCGCAGACGCAGAACATGAAACCATATAGAGAGAGGAATACGTCAATGTTGATGCAATTCCCTCCCCGTGTGTCAAACCAACAAGCCCTACACTAGTGGAGGAAGAAACACAAGCCCCAAAAACAACTTCCATGGAAATCGATTTGCACGATGGTGTGCAAGGCCACAAAACAAACAATGCAGGAAACCTACAACAACCTACGAGGGACGAAGAATCCAAAATAAAAAATGGCGAAGCCAATGCTCACACAGAGGCTGCGGTGCCAAGACCACATCCTGAAGTAGGCTCTACGCAACAACATGAAGGGTTGGTCGAAGACATAACTAGGCAGCTAGATTTGGATGCAGAGCACAGGCAAGTGGAGGCTGGGACCTCTAGCGTTCCGGTCATAAGAAAGGGAAAACAACCCATGGTGCGGTCCCTGCACAAGAATCCCGACACAATACTCATATTATCGCACATCCCAGAGGGAGTACAAGCCCCACCAATACTATTGGGTTGCATGGAGAAGCTAAAGTATTCGGACCACGATGTGGCCGACGTTGGAAAATTACATGAATTTGCGCAACAGGTATACATGGAAAACATTGGCACATGACCCTTTGACGACCCTATACTTCAACCAAAACCATGGGAAACTGGCTTGGCCAACACAGGAATCCTCAACTTGGTGGAAATTCCCCATTTTGGTAGGGGGAAGAAAGTAAATAATTGTGTCAAGTACTTAATGGCGATCCTCCATGGAGGCTTCTTATGGCTGGAGGAATCCATCTCAATCGATGTCGAGTTGATTTCCTTCATCAAAAGTCTGTTGTCCATGGGCGAGAGTCCTGCACAATACCTATAAGACAAAACAAAGGAGAAATATATAGCCGAGGAAATGAAGAAAACCTATGGCATGGAGAGGGGCTCGCGTGGTATAATTATAAAAAGAATTAGCGTTTCAACCAAAAGGATGGCCACAAAGCTTATGGCCTGCAAGCTGCTAAGAAAGTGTCGCAAGGAGGAATCCCCTGCAGGGGTTGTTGCAGCTGTAGCATAGTGTGCCAATGGCACCATGCTTAGTTTGGCCCCTTATCTACTGAACCCATTCCTCGATGACTGGAAAGATGCGCAAGATTTAAGGACATAATTTCATTACTCTTGGTTAATAATATTGATAGCATTAGTCGGGTGGGGGGAGCCACCATATTCTTATTTTTGAGACAGGATAGGTCGTTTCCATGCAACACGGTACACCTTAATGAGGAGAACTTCATACCCCAAAAGAAGAAGTGGAAACGCAGGCACCTTTGTGTGGTACTTCAACGACATCCAAGAAAGAATTTAAAACACATGGAGGATCACTCCAGAGGTTGTCGCACAATACCAAGGTATTGCAAACTTCAGAGCCACGCGTCACACCATGTGGATACAGGCGTCCAGGGCTCCAACCAAGGAATGGTTGCAACTTCGATACTGCATCAATGGAGAAGATGTAGAAATGGTGATGTGTGACTGGAAAGATGACTGGAAGATCCTGTTGGGGTCCTATAATTATAGGCGAATCGATTCTTCGACTGTGATTTGGCGTCTCTCCCGTGATGACGAAGTATGGCTCAGGTGATTCCGCTTCCTCCCTCCATTCTTGTCGCTCAATCCCCTATCACCCTATTGCATCCTTCATCCACGCTGCGCCCTCACTCCCTTTTCCTGTTGCCCCATCGACTACTTTTCCCGCCTTCCATCCCTGCATAAATGGACTTAGGATGAACAAAAAGAACAATAGGTTAGTTAGATTAAAATAATAAGAAGCATTGATATAGTTAGTATAGGTTAAATTAATTAATAAACGATTAGTTAAATAATTAATTAATTATTAATTAATTAATTATTAATTAAGTTTAATACCTAGGTTAGTAACTAAGTTAGTGATTAGAGTTAGATTTAAATTAAATAAAATAATTCATAACAAATTAAAAATTAAATATAAAACAAAATATTAAAAAAACATTTAAAAAACAAAAAGAAATAAAATATGTTAAAAATATAAACAATATTATAATAAGTAATATAATATATTAAAACATTAAATAAATTAAATAACATAAAATATAAAACATATATTAAAACAATACATAAAAAAATATAAAACAAATAAAACAAAATGAACAAAACACATAAAATATTAAAAAAAACCAAAACTAAACTAACCTAAGTCTACCCTCACCCCCCTCGCATCCCACTCCCCATCCCTTATACCTCACCCTACGTAATACTCCACTCACCCATCCCCCTCACGTCACTCCCACCTACCCCACCTCACACTCCACTCCCCACCCCCCTACGTCACACCCCACTAATCCCTTCACACTCCCACCCACCTTATCTCCATGTACTTTCATACCCCCACGCCCCCCATCCACCATACCTTAAATTAAATCAATGCCCCAAATTAATTCCGGAGCCCCCCTCACCTTCCGGAATTTAACGAGGGGGGGGTCCGGAATTTGAAATAACAAACTTGCAAATCTGAACGACCCAAAGATGAGCCCAAAAATCAATGGCCCAGATTAAATTCCAGACCCCCCCGGACGTTCTACATTTAACGAGGGGAGGGGGGGGGGGGGTCCGGAATACCACTTACCACGCAAAAAAAACCACTTTCCCCCAAAATTTACCATTTTTGCCTGTTTACCATGCCATCTTTCAGATCGATTTCTGGGCAAACAGAGACGTATTTTAAAAATTCAAGAGAGGTTTTTGCTCAGCACGGGCTGAGGAACAAAAAAATATCCCAGTTTTTCCAACGGCGCCACGATCAGGGAGAATCGAAGTCATCTTCGAGGCTTGATTTTCCACATTTTCAATTTTCCATTACAGTCCCGATCTTGCAGGAGCTGTTACGGCCAGCTGGGGACGAATTTGGCGAAACCGAAGGAGGTTTTTGTCCAGAACATGCCCATATACAATAAAATCTTTCAGTTTTCACCCAGGTGTCATTATTGAAGAAAAAATCACGTCTTCTCGGACCCCTTTTTCGCAGAAAACCGATCCGTTTTTCATGGCAGAAAGCTCCAAATTTTGTGGGAGTGGTGGCTATTTTTAGCCGAGGCGGTTAAAACGACTTCGGAAAATAATGGGGATGGTATATCCTATTTATCCATTTGATTTTAATGTAAAAGGGTTTGACCTGTGAGGTTCCCAGAGCATGGGCTGTGTATGACCAGAGAAAGTTTTTCTGTAATCTTTTAATGATTGATCAGTAATGAGCTTGTTTTTCATAGGATTCTTGTGTGGGTGTATTGGTGGTGTTTTCCTATGTTAAAATGTTTTCCTGTCACCTTTCAATTTGTTTTCATTTTCTTATTATCAGAAGGAAAGTAATAGATGTAGAATTTATCAGCAGATACTTTGCCTCTCAACTTCTGATAATCTTTATGTTATTCATCTAAAGAGCCCAGCTTAGGAATTCTTAGCTGCTCCCTTGCCTGGATTTTTCTCCACTTTTTCTTCTTCAAGTCAACATCATTAAAACTCAATTCGATCCAATATGTTCACTACCTTTTCCTGTGTAAAGTTTTGTCCAGATCTGAGAAATCAACCACATTTCTAAGTACAGACCCCATTTGCCCAATGGCCCTCCTTGCTGTTCCAAAACAACCTTTTAAAAACCCCAACCCATGTTCTTCATAACTAGCCTAATACCTATTAAAACAAAGCTATATCAGATAGAGAGATCCCTCTCTGAGTCTTGGAGGGCTAGATCCAAGACTCGAAGTGGTTTTGATGTTGCCTCTGTGACTGCCTCACAGCCTTGGGCAAATTACAGAGTGCTAACAGATCCCAAAAATTTCTAAGGAATCTCCCACAGGAAATGAGGTCAAATCAGGGGGATCTAAGACAACTACAGGAGAAGCCAAAGACAAGTTAGAAGCTGGCGCAACAGAAGAAGGGGAGTGCGCCAAAGAAAGATGCCCAGGTAGGAAAAAAGGATACTACCCCAACACTGGGAGAACAAAGAATGGGGGATACAATGATACAAGAAACCCCCTCGACAAACACCCCACACGAAACATGGAAACCAAGCGACCAATCATACATATAAGGGGTCACGCAAGAAGGCCAAGGAACACAAGCAAATTCCAGAGTACACGATTATTGAGGATGACGCCAACCTCGTGGCAAAAAAAGTACAGGAATGTGCAACTGAGGAGTTCGAAGACACCCAACACCAAAGAGTCTGAATTCAATATGAGTTGGCTGACATAAGGAAAGCCCTAGAGCAGATGAGAGCAACACACAAGACTAAAAGGGGAACAAATTCCTTCACCGCAACAATAGAAGCACAGGCAAGGGCTATGCCAAGCGAGCAAGATACCATCCAAACTATAGTGCAGACGAGACCGAACTTCCAAGTCACATCCAACATGTTGTAGATGTATGAGACCCTAACCCGTACACCACTGAAGGATCTAGCGCAAGTAGATTTGGTGATGGAAAGGATACCAACCAAGGCATTGTACAAGCTTCAAGTCAGTGTCGGCCAGGAAGTGCAGTCATGCGCAAGAACAAATGCAACAAAATTGCAGCATACAAAGAATGGAAATGAAGCCTTAGAATTGGTAGTCGAGCAGGTAAAGCTCGAAACCAATGAGAAAAAATAATGTGCAAACTGAATGGAACATGGTTTGAAAATGGTGTATGATCACATCCATGACATCGCGCAAGCAATAGAAATAAGTGCAGATGAAAATATCAACCTCATCACACAGACACTCGATCAGTACATGCAGGAGATCGAGGAATTAAAAGAGAATCTCAACCCCACAACTCCTCTGGAGGTGAGAGAAAAAAGGAAACAAGAAGCTATAATTCCAATAGTAGAGATGGAGAAAAAATAATGCACAAACTGAATGGAACATGGTCTGACAATGGTGTGTGATCGCATCCCTGAAAGCGCAAGCAAGCAATAGAAATAAGTGCACTCGATTAGTACAGGCAGGAAATCGAGGAATTAAAAGAGAAGCTCAACCCCACAACTCCTCCGGAGGTGAGAGAAAAAAGGAAACAAGAAGCTACAATTCAAATAGTAGATATGGAGAAACAAGTCAACGCAGTAGCATAATTGTTTGACCGAGAAACACAACTTTGGACAACGCTGGAGGAGGACGAGCAGGCCCAACAGTGGGACCAGGAAGAAGAAATATCAAGTGAAAATATCCAAGAGCTTAGACAAAATCATAAGATAATGAACATTACAGAGCGCGTAAAAGGAAATCAAGATTTAAAGAAGCTGTAGACAGAGCTAAAAGCCGCACAGGCAGAAATAGGAGAGACAAGAAGAAGTGGAACCACTCTAGGAACAAGAAACGTAGATGATCACACAACTGGAGGAGGAGAAGAAGAGCATGGCACATGCATACACAAAGAGGTCAACACTGATCTAGGAGGAGATCACAACGCAGTCAGGAGAGGCACTGACAGGAAAAACCACACAGGTCTAGACATGAGGAAGGGAACTTGCAAACAAGTTCCACATCCTAGCAAAGGCTATTCAGGGAGTGCACATTGTATAGGTGGCTTAGGATGAGCCACATGTTAGTGTTGGGGGCCTGTTGGGTGCATGCCTATTTTGAGGCAATACCTATTTTTGGAGAATGAAACCCAATTTTGGAGAAGAACAACTGGCAGGAAAAACAACACGTGTGAGGGAAAGTCGCATGGAAAGAAGGAAAGCATGCAAGGCGTAGAGACAGTAATACCTAACCATGTTAGGGTTATGTTTTTGGAATGTAACAATTAATAAGACTTTAAAATAGTATAAATAGGCACCGAGGAGGTCTAGGTCAGGGTTCAGAGTGTGGTTGTTTGTTAGCAGTAATTCGGGTTGTGAGCTATTGTTATAAAATTTTGTAAGATGCTGAGCTGTAGGGGGAGAAAAGTAGTGAGATATTGAAGGTTAGGTCACAAGTTGAGGAGCCTGGTGTGATCTAGTCTGCCTCATAGAGGTTGTGGAACCTTGTTCATGATTGCATGATTGGAATTGTAGTGCACACGACGCCATATTTTGCAGCAAACATAATTAAAGAGCCTAAGAAGCCAGATCTTTGTGGACGTAGCCCAAGAGGAGGTGAACCACTGTAAAACCCATGTACTGTCTGATGAGTGAATGCATGTTTACTTTCTGTTAATGGTTGATCATCTTTAATTCCCGCTAATGATTGATTTACACATAATTGATTAGCTAGATCTATTAGAATGCATGTATAAGCTTACAGATGAGTGGATCTTAATAATACTAGATTGAGTAATCAATTTAAGGCTTGAGAAAGATCAGTTACAATCCCAGATCCCCACTCTTTTCTATAATGCAAGCACTTGAGAATTGCAGTCACCCATAGAAATATCTCGGGTGAGACTGCACAGTACATTCTATGTGCTACGTTGCCTTTTGGTTTACCAGGAGGGCCGATAATTTTAGAGGGTTTTGTTGGAAACATGTTCATATCAGAATCTGGGTCAGCCAAGAAGTGGATAGAAAGAGTAATAACCAACAGGGGAGCCTGAATTATTCCACAAATATTCAAATAGGATGTAAGTAGATGCTCCCTTGTCTATAATGCATCGGTGGATAACGATGTTTCTAATTGTGACCAGGATTTGGAAAGATACCAGTGAGGGGAGACTAGGCTCTGAGTTACCCAAATAAAATGTAATAGGATTGGAATTAGAAGGGTCATCTACTACCAATACCGACAACAAATATTTCCTTTGTGAAGGACAACTCTGCAGGACCTCCAAAGATAACATGGTTGCAGGGGAATGGGCCAAATTGTTAATGATGTTATAATATGAGACACCCTTTTATGAGGGTTGTGAGAGGTACACCTTAGAGGTTCCTTTGGTACCCATGGTGTAGGATTACTACTAGGGTGTGGGATCAATAAGAGTGTGCTTATTGGCAGTTGGATGTATTTTGATGTAGTTGGAGATAAGTCGAGAGGTATATCATACTTACGGTTGCGGGTTTGGAGATGGATATTAGTTGAATCCATGTAAATGTTTCAATAAGTAGGAACTATAGGTTGATATTGAATCAAGGGTTGGTGTTCTTATGATGATTGGGAGGATTTACTAGTTTCCTTCTTATTGGTCACAAATCCTTGCTGCAATAAGGGATTGTGTAAGATGGCTGGTTGCATATCTGGAGGAAAAGGATGTGGAGGGTTCGCTACACCTTGTAGGGTGATAGGACACTAGTTGGAAATTTATTCCTTCATCCATTTATAATCTTCAATCTAGGGGAAATGGTGAGTGTAATGGACAAATTCACCGCATAATGTGCAAGGGAAGTTGGTGTAGATATTTTTGTTCTAATACTTTGTTTTTGCTGGTTATTGTTGTTGCCAATATTTCGATTCTAGTTATCAACATTGAAATTTCCCCCATAGTTGTTGTTTGTATTAAGGGAATTCCTGATCCAGGAGGATCTTGATGGCCACCCACCTATTCCAACTGGCTCAAAACAATTTTCTGGCAACTTACTATTTTTAGTAGTTTTTCGGGTCCCAAACTTTTGGGGCCATTTTGAGGGCATAAACAATATTTTTTCATGATAGGGAACCTAAAGGATAGAAAAAATATTTGAATGGGCCCCAAAAATGAAGCTCCTCGTTGATACCTTTCCAACGAGCTATCATGTGCCCCAAACGAAGATCATATGCCAAAGTTACGCCCCTGGGAAGTCGATACACCAAACTACCCAAAACGGGGTCCACAAAACTGTTGGCTTTTCATCTTCCGGGGTTAGGGTTTTGGATTTTATTTATGATAAAATGGCCTTTGGAGCCTCATTGTAACATTGACTTTCTTGCGAATGAGCATAGCTAGTGTTGTTCCTGAGTCTATACTTAATACTTAAAAGTACAATGTCAAGGCATCCGAAAGTGGGTAAAAGATGGAGAAGAGGGAAATGTCAACCTTCGGTAAAGGAAACCAGGGAAGATTTCTACATTGGCATTGTATAGCTTCCAACTGTTCCTGGGTAGTTATATCTTGTTCAATGGTTGTCCATGAACGTTCAAGTTTGACCCGACTAGTAGCAGTTTTAAGGATTGTTTCAAATAGGTTTAAGGCAATATGCGTTTGGTCTGATAGTCCGGGTTGGATATTAGGTTGTGTTGGTATAGGGACAGTCATGGAGGAACAGTAAAAGGGGAAAAAATTCAGAGAGAGATTGAGTGCTGTCTTAATTTGGTCGTATAAAAGATATTTTACGGTTTTAGGAATAAAATATGGATGCAAATCAAAGGCTCTTTCCTATAACTGTATTATATTTTAATAAAGGTGTGAGATGGGAGAAAAACATTTAGCCGTCTATAGTGTAAGTTTCCTACCAGAGGAAAATATTACGACATAAACGAAAGAGACAAATATGTAAGAAAATAACCGATGTAACAAAGAATATATGTAGAATTCCGAAAATGCAGATTGGTCTTACACCCGCTGATAGCTGGTGCAGAGGAAAGACAATAAACAATTACAGAAAACCAAAATTCATTCATTATAGTAGTGGTCGTACTAAAGTATAACGAAGCACATCAATTATGAATATGAATTGAAATGGAAAAATGAGATACAAGGAAGCAAACTTGTAATACAGTAGTGACGAAATTGAGAATCTCCAGATCTGCTTGTATTAACTCTCAAATGTAAAACTCTATTACAAATGACCCGAAAAGGTCCAGCCTCTGTTTATTTCTTTCTGTGATATATTTATACAATTTTGCAAATAAGGTAGCATCTCAATAGTCACAAAATTTTGGTTACAACAGGGAGGAGTGCAATCGCTCCATTTCTCCTACTCTGTCCTCATTTGGTGCCAGATGTTTGTCGTTGCGCAAACTCGGTACAGACGATACATCTTTTCACCAGCTGAGATATTAGCCGCGATAGTTCTGCTTGACAACTGGCTTCGAAAAAGTAACATTCTCAGGCTAACTGCTGTAGCCTGTCCTCCATCTGTCTGTTGATGATGTCGATGGTGCATAAATGCGCGCTGGGTTTGATCATGCATTTATCCACTTGGACTATGTCCACCATAGTCATCTGAGAGATATCGACGGAATCTCTCTCTTCCTTTTCCTTCAGATCAAGTGAGATCTGTTCCACATTCATCTACATCAATGTCTCGACGTCGCCTCTGCTGTCAATGCCTAGTAGCTCGCCGTCTATAGAATTGAAATCCTCCTCCAAGGAATTGGTTATCTTTTGGGCTTGTTGCTTGCCTTCGGCGATGTTATGCTCCCATTCCTTTAACATAATATTTCCTCTGGTTTGTTCTGAGATGGTGAGCCTGGGAGCACCTACCGAAACTCTGTTATTCGTGGCTATCACCACCTCCTGGAAAGTGACCCGAGCCGCTCCGGCATCCCTTTCTCTAGAAGATAGGTTCTCAGAAACCTGATTTACCAACAGACAGTTTTCCCGGATAGCTCTCACCTTGGCGAGAAAATTCTGTTGCGCCGCCGAGATTCTGCTCCGAATCTCGATTGCTTGGGATTTGAACATCCCGACGTTTATCATTTTGATCTCGGCGATATCTACCCGAGCCTGCAGCTGTTCAATTGAATTCCTCTGCTGGCTCGCCTACATCCGACCATCTCGGATCACCAGCTGCACTTGCTCAAGTTTAGTTTTGAGCATCTCTATTTCATTTTTATCAGCCAATCTGGCCTGCTCCATTCCCACGCTAGCTTGATCTCTAGCATTCTCTGCTGCTGTGGCCAATCTGGCTTCAAGGGTCTTATTTAGGCGATTTTTTCTTTTGAGTTGGTTTTTTAGGAGCTCGACTAAGAATTGATTCGTCGAGGCGTATGCTCCTAGTGTGCCTACTATTTCAGTGGCGAATTGCTCATTATTTTTATCCTTTCCCTCGATCATAATTTTATACTTCTTGGCAGTAGACTCTCCTTCCTGGTAGAATTCCCTTTTTACTACTTCTTTCCTCTTTTTATCAAAGAAAAACTCGTTCGGTGGGAGTTCTTCTACTCTTATGGGCCTCAGCTCTTCGTTGAAAATCCATCCTACATCGATGCTTCCCTGCGTCGACTGCAAGGGGGTGACTGATGTGATGGGTTCTCCAATCTGCTTCGCAGATTTTCCTGGAGTCTCTATCTCTGCCTCCAGATTCTGCTTCTTAGGTGGTTCTGGAGTCTTTATCTCTGTCTCCGGGTTCTGTTCCTTTGGTGGGTCTGGGGTCTTTTTCTCTGTCTCTGGGTTTTGTTTCTTTGGCAGGTCTGGGGTCTTTTTCTCTGCTTCCAGATTCTTTGTTCATTCCCCCTCTTCCTGGTGTTTTCCTTGGTCAAGAGTTACATCCTTAGAACCTTCGGCCTCCTTCTGTTTTGTCTCTGAAACACCTGGACCCTCACCTCGCAATACAGCGGGGAGACTGCTACGTCGATGTTCCTGGAATTTCAATACCTCGGCTCTATCCTCGGGTGCCAAGGATTGAATCCGGGCTAGAATTTCCTCATAGGACCTCGCTCCTTGGAAAATTTCATCCGAGGGTGAATTCTCATGTTCAAATATTTTGAGCCCGCAATTTTCCAAATGGTTTCTCACGACCTTCTGTGGATCGTGTTTCTTTTATTCGATGGAGACCAAATTTAGGTCTTCCAGGGCAGCAACCTCAGCTTTGGCATGCCCAAAATCTAATAAAGAATAAGAATTCAAACGAATGGGAAAAGACGACCATACCTTCTTTGAATACCCTTTGAGCTCTTTACTTACATCGCCAATTACCGTCTGCCGGGCGACTTCGCGACAAGCCAGCTTGTCAGGAATGAACAATGGCAGCGCATGCGGGGGAACAGAGGCCCCGAAAACTCTGAGGTATGAAAATTCCGCCTCCACATACCAGTCCGCTATGCTGCTCAGATTTTTCGCTATGCTGTCCGAGATACGGGGTGGCAGGTGACCAAAAATGGCGACATGCAGGGGCACGATCACCCAGTTAAAAATTTCATACGCAAAATTTTCTGCTTTGTTTTCCCATAGTTTTTCATGATATACATGTATGGGTTTGTCGTCGGCCGGAGTCCAACCCTAGCTCATCAATGGAAATGGTGTCATAGAACAAATTGCGTCCATAATATATGCGGACATGAAGAATGAGGACGACCTTCTATTTTCCTTCTGCTCCCGATACTTTGTGACCTGGTTAGCCAAGCTATCTGAAAGCATATTTGCCCAATCAAGAGAACAACCTTCTGCGACCCGAAACATAAGAGGCAACCACGCAAGGAAAACATGCGTTGTGTCTTCTCTACCATATAACCGACATGTCATCATGTCCACATATCTATAATGTGGTTCTAACAAAGCAATTGAATACATGTCGTTGGCATCAACTCTGAACTTTGCAGTGTTTGAAACCCAATCCTTTATCAAACTGGACATGGTCTTATCGTACTGCATGCATTCCTTCTCCTTGAATTATTCCAAGAACTCGACACCATATGTGTGGTCGGACGTCGCGGGTAGCTTATACATGGTTTGTAGATGCTCTGGCCTAAAATTCCTGACGGTGACTCTCTGCTCGTCCATGATAGTCCTGGTCGGTATATCCACGTGATCCAACGCCCATCGAATCATGTCATAATATGGAAGCAACCATGGTCTGGCCGCTACCCTGTGCATTCCGGATTGGACGACTATTTTGTACTTGGTGGTTATATCATCTCTTTCGTTGTCATCGGAGTCGTCGGAATAATCCACCAATTCTGATTGCAACATATCTGAAACATATGACCAGTTAGGGACCGAGTCGATAATTCGGGGTGAAGTATCGGAGACATTATCTAAGCCTTGTCCTGAAACCTCGACATTTGCTTTTGCTTCTTTCCGCAGAGCCATGGCTGAAGCTTGCGTTTTAGCTCTTCTGTGATAGAAATGCATATACATATAGAAGTCAGTTTACTCAGAAGTGATGAGCTCTGCATTCTATGAAAATACATTCGTTATAATGAAGCAAGGTGCTTACATATATTTGAAAAATCGGTACCTTTCAAAACAAGCCTGTCAAATCATAATTAGAAATAAATTTATGTTGTAAAAATCCGATCTTATATTCATAGATTTACCCTATTTCCTCATTAATGTCATAAATTTTTGGCGGTTTAAAAGTCGGTTGGCGTATGAAGAGAAAAGGTTTCCTCGGGAATCATGCAAGCATCGAAACACGGGATATGTCTTGTTTTAGCTTAATTAATCCAATCTCGCCAACGTTAATCACTATCTCGCTACTCGTTATATCGAGGATTTTTCTTAAAAAATTTGAGTCTCTAACTCCCGAGACTGTGAAGATCGATTTTGGTTTAATTAAAGGTAATCGCGATTTAGGGCTTGATTAATTTTATAATTATTAGAATCGCCATATCACAACTCGGAACTTCGAAGGTAAGTTTCTGGGATATTTACATGCCCAGCTGCAAAACCGAGAGATCGCGATAACATGACTTAATTAAAATGGGAAGGTAATCTTGGATTAAGTGATTAATTAATCAAGTTATAATTACATCGTAAATTCGCGAGTCGGGATTTAGACTCTGTAACTTTTGAAAAATATACTGCCGAGTGGCGAGATGCCGAGAACAACTTTACCACGATTAGATTTTACCTTTAATCCTTGACATGGGTTATTCAAAAGGACCTCGTGTCCTCGGCTATCGGGGCCATGATAATAAAAATTTGGGTTTGGCGAACGCCGAGACGTGAAACCCCGATGACACTTAACCACGCGTTAGGGAAAACTTTACCCTTGTTACTGTCTTGAGTGGAAAGTTAACATGATTTCGCCGTTTCGTGACTCGGGATATGGAGATTTCATGAATTATAGTATCCAACCTGCGAGATCCCGAAGTAGATCAAAAAGAGGAAACCTTTTTACGAAAGGTAGGACTTGTTTCGAGAGTAGAATAATTATCGTTGCTCACGTGACAAAGTTACAGAGATCATCGATATTTCGGAGGGAAAAAGAAAACCGTCTTTAGATTTCAAACATCAAAATGAAAATTGTGACAGGCTAAAAAACAAGGGCGGCTCCAACAGCCGCCACATCTCTTCTAAGAGATAAGCGACCACCATTCTAGCGAGTCTTTCACTCTGTATTTCTATAGTTTTGTACATTTCTCTCATTAATAGAAATTGTGTATTACTGTATCTCTATGTTTATGGTTATATATTTGATATATCTATGTACATTTCTTTATTATATATCTGGTCTCATTTCGTGCTCAAAATAATCCGGATCAATTCCCCCTGTCCCTCATTGTCCTTTTGTTTTCTCTTCCCTTTCCTTTTCTCGTTGTTCTATGTGTTTGTGGGATTGACCAAGTTTAGTTGTTTAAATTATTGAATTTGATGAACTAGTAAAGGTTGAACAAAATTCATATTGGCGTGTTGTTGAGTAGGTGGTGGTGCAACAACTACTGATAAAGGACCAGGGATTGAATAGTAATGATTTTCCTATGTAGGGTTCCGATACTGGTTGTAAGATGTAGATGTTCTTCTAGTGCATTTTTGACTATAAATTTGTCATTTTCTTTAGCAAAATTGATATGCATAACTCTTTATAATGACTATAAATTTTTCATTTTCATTAGCAAAATTGATATCCATAGATCTCTAAAATGTTTCCCCTACATTCATTGGACCAAACGACATTTTATCATACATAACGATACCCTCAATATTTTGAAGAATAATAAAGGTTGTTTTATGTCTATCTTTCCTATTCATGGAAACTTGGTTATATCCTAAAAATCCATCCATTAGTGAAATTATTTGAGCACCCACCACTTTCTGCAAGATGTAATCCATTTTAGGTAAAGGATAATTATCTTTAATGAAGCTCGATTAAGATTCCCAAAATATCGCATAAATAAATTTCTCCATTTTTCTTTCTCATGAGCAATAAATTAGCTACCCATTCAAAATATATTAAAGGGATAATAATCTTGGCATCTAATAATTTTTTGATTTCCTTTTCTATCATAGGAAAAAGTGATGGGTTCACTTGCCTAAGATTTTTGCTAAAGGGTTTCATTCCTTCCTTAAGAGGTATCTTATGTTCAATGATAGAAGTAGTGTATGTTTATAAATAATGGTAACTCCATGCAAAAAAATCAAAATGCTGTCTAAATAGAGATACTTACCTTTTTCTTTGTTCAATAGGTAATGATTTTGAAATATTCACCAAACTTGGATTTTTTGTGTTGGAGATATTACAAACTCACCTAAGTAATTATTTTCATAAGGTTGATAGTCTAATGTTGAAAGCACTTCCTTAGATGAGAATATTCTCTCTAGAGAATATTCCCCTACAAAATAGGGCGCTCCTCTTCAATTTAGAGTCAATTACACTCAATTAGACTAGTGGAAGTCACTCATGCATGGAAACCATAGTTTTATCACCAATAATTTCATGTGTTTATCTCACTTCTACATGCGTGACTCAGTTAACTAATGATTACATGGATCAATTAACTAGGACCAGGGGACAATTCACTCTAGTGTCTGTCAGTGAGTGTCTAGATCACTACCATGGCACATTAGTTTGCTCATGTAGCCTATTTCTATTGTAAATTATTCACTATTTGAGTGTTGAATACAATGAATACAATTATTTTGATTATCTATGCAGGTTTCACCATAATTCTACGTGGTATTAGATCCCACATGTTACTAGGATAAAGGTGCACATGTATCTTATTTGTAGGTACAAAAGGGAGATGCAGTAAGAAAATATGGATTATTCGTCGGAAGTACTTTTCATGCCTCATAACTACTTTGAGTGGAAGCTAAAAATTCTGCATCAATTCAGATGCAAAGGATTGTACAAATAACCATGGAAACAAAAGTAGAACTTGATTCTGCTGATGAGAAAAATAATTTTCTCAACACACAAGACATGGCTCTCAGACTTATCTGCATGTCTATTTCTCCCGAACTACAATATAATGTAGAGGAGGAATCACTCTCAACATCAAATGAACTATGGACTAGATTGGAGGTTCTATTTTGGAATAAGGAAGGTTGTGAATATTGCATGCAAAATATTGATAAGATAGAGCTAGCAGGAAAGCCATAGGAAGATCAATCCTCTCATTTTGAAGAGCCTTCTACACAGGTATCTGCACAACTTTGTGGTCCATTAATTGGAGATGATGTCTACTCAATTTTAGATCTATTTTATGAATCACACATGGAATATATCATGCATGCATCTCATAAGTTGCATGAAAAAACTTTTTCATGCACCATGTATGGATTTGAGGAGCCGCATGTAGATATTTTTTCATGCACCATGCATTCATCTCAGGAGTTGCATGCAGACACTTTTGCATGCACCATGCATGCATATCAAGAACCACATGCAGACAATTTTTCTTGCACCATGCATGCATCTCAAGAATCACATGTAGACACTTTTTCATGTGCCATGCATGCATCTTAGGGGCCACATGCAAACACTTTTGCAAGTTCCATGCATGCATCTCAGGAGCTGTATGTGTACACTTTTTCATGCGCCATGCATGCATCTCAGGAGCCACATGTAGACACTTTTGCATGTGCCATGCATGCACATCAGGAGGTGCATGCATACACTTTTTCATGCGCCATGCATGCATATCAAGAGAAACATGCATGTGCCATGCATGCATAACAAGATCCAAACACATAGACTTCTGCATGTGTCATATCACTGATGCATCTACTTCATCATATCCGTATATACATCTACATATTCAATGAGATATTCACCAAGATATTTACTATGAAGAAGTTCCACTTCTTGAACGATCGTCTTGGAGTGAAGGAAACAATTTCTTATAAACTACCTTTATTCCTTCTTCTTTTTGATGCATTGTACTTTGAGAGGGGGGTTTCCCCATGAGGTTTTCCCTGTTTCCTCTATTTTTAGTGTTTCATTCTTAGATGCATTGTACAATGGGTACTAACATGGACTTGGTTGTCGGGATCCATTCATCATTTACACCCTAGTAGTGTTAAGGGGGGGGGGGGGGGGGGTGTTGGAGATATTACACATTCACCTAGGTAATTATTTTCCTAAGTTTGATAGTCCAATGTTGAGAGAACCTCCTTAGATGAGAATATTCTCTCTAGAGAATATTCCCCTACAAAATAGAGCATTCCTTTTCAGTTCAAAGTCACTTACACTCAGTTATACTAGTGGAAGTCACTCATGCATGACAACCTCAGTTTTATCACTAGCAACTGCATGTGTTTCTCTCACTTCCACATGTGTGACTCAATTAACTGATGATTGCATGGATCGGTTAACTAGGACTAGGTGATAGTTCACTCCAGTGTTTGTCAGTGAGTGTCTAGATCTCTCTATATCACTAATATTCCACATTAGTTTTCTCATGTAGCCTATATGTATTGTAAATTATTCACTCTTTGAGTGTGGAATACAATGAATATAATTCTTTTGATTATGTGTGCAGGTTTCGCCACAATTCTACATTATGGAGTATTCAAATTAATCTTTTCTACATATATATATCCTAAGGCTAAAATGTAGGTTTTATTGCAACAACATTACGATCAAACAATGTTTCCAAAGGTACAATACCTCTTAGAATGCAGTTGTTTTTCAACTAAACAATTTTATGATTCTCATCATCTTCCTCCATGTCAATATTTATGCAAAAAAATCATCAATTATTTCCAAGAACTTTTTGATTTGAAAATTATCTTCAAAAACCTACCAATGCTTAATGTTATTAGGTATAGGTGGTCCACAAAGCACCTCCACCTCATATTTTATATGAAAAGTATCTACAGGACTAAAAAGGCTAGCTAATACAACGAACACATCCACTTGTTGATTTAATTTTCTTATAATTGCAAAAAAATTAACTACTAGAAAGAAATTATCTAATAAATATCAAACTTGATTTCTATAAACTCTCATCCTAGTATCCTTTGTTTCTAATTCATTTTATACTTGATGAATTATTAACTCTAAATCACAAAAAACAATGATATTTTACTTTTTCATTTTTCTAGTTGCTTCAAGTCCCAAAACTAAGGCTTAATGTTCAACGCCATTATTGGTTGTCTCAAATTCCAGTTTATAAGATAATGACAAATTTTCCCCTAAAGGAGAGACAACATTTATGACAACCCCTGATACATCCTTTGATGAAGAACCATCAAATAATATCTTCTAAACCTCATTGCTTAGTATCTTAGGTTTTAATTCCTAGACTATGGGATCTTGAACAACCAAACAATGCTCCATATCATCATTAACTGAAAGAACATAATTACCCATATCATCATCTTCAACATATAGAAGATTTGTTTTTGGATTATTAGAATCACTAAGAGTTTATGCACATTTTTCTTCTTGGTACAATATTCTAGTTTGACCTACAAACTAGAATAGTTGCATAAGACATATCTAACTGCAAATTTCCTCCTTATTTTTCTCCTTGGGATTTGGATGATAACATGCCATAACTTACTGGGTCATCTACTACAACTACATCCATCATCACTCTCTTTCATGGGATTTGATCCAAACTCACTACTAGATCCTTAATCATTCACATACATCTAAACTTTTTGAGTCAAATGAATAAATAACTTTGTATGGTTTGGTGATATTAAACCCCAATTTATCCACAATGACTTTGGGCATGAGATTATGTGATGCACTAGAGTATAGCATGCAATGATGCAACAAATGATCATATATTGTCAAATTAATATATAAATGTGACGTTGTATTATTCTATTCTTCCAAATGTGGACCAATTAGAACTAGTGGAGAATCATCCTACATATGGTATATGTGTTAACTATGGGAGAAGAAACACTCATGAACCTCACTAAATCATTTTTGAAAGAAGAAGTTTTAACAAGTTCCATTAAAGGAAAAGACACTTCAATTTTATTCAATTCATTTGTCAAATTGAAATTATTAAAGCATGTCTCTTTTCTAAAAAAGTATGTACATGATCCTAACCATGTTATTGTTTGACATCTAATTCAGGTAGAGACAGAGGGAGACTTTGAGGTCCAGACAATGCGAATATTGTATAGAAAATTCAAAATGCTCCGGAATCGAGTTATAGAGTTGGTAAAAGTCCAGTGGACTTGCTACGGTCCTGAAGATGCTACTTGGAAGCATGAAGATGCCATGCGGGTAAGTACCCACAAATTTTTGAATAAATTTTGAAATATTGTTTTCTGTTTTGTATATGCACTGAGGAAAATGACAAAATAAGGGAGAGGGGATATAATATCCCAGGTTTTTGAGCCCCATATTAAATAATGTATTTTGTTGATCTATGAAAGGCTAGATTGCCCAAACAATTAAAAGAGGCTAGTGTGACTAGGAAATGTAGTGTTTTGATCCTTATTAATAATAAATACATCACTGCCTGCTAGATGGACAAGGACAAGAATTATAGGGGGATATGATTCCACAATAGAGGGGGCTTGAGGGGCTAAGTGTTTATTTTATATTTTATCTACCCATAATTATTTAATGGAGATGAGTGGTTACATGATATTCTTGTGGAAGGCCATGTGGTTCTTTATTTGCAAGTAAATATATAAACCCATCTTGTGGGTTGTTTGGGGGATTCTTCTTCACTCACTCATTGTTCATTGTTCACACCTTTCATTCCGTTCTCTCTCCATTCACTCTTTCACCCACTCTTCATTCTTCATTCCTTTTGATCTTGGCTGGGGAGAGAAAAACGAATTGTGGAGAGGATCCACAGTTTGGTTGGTAGTAGTGACTGCTGGTGTAATCCAACCATGAATTAATGCCTGCATGTCTGAGATGCATTGGCATGCATTAAGTTTTTCCCACAGTTGTGAATCATGAGAGTCCCATCATGGATATTATTGACCAGATGCACTGGAGCCCTGGGAGGAGGTGGATAGCTTGAGGGATTGCGTGGAAGAGAAGGGGGTCCATTCTCTTGGGTTGTGCATGATGGGTAGAAGAGAGATGGTGTACTTTGGATTGTTGTGTGTGATGAGAATCCTGTGAGGCTTGTGTTAGAATATGATGGATGTGCTCGTTTTACCATAGACAATATCACTATTGTCACCCAACCATAGGCCGAAGCCACCCTCTGAGCACCTTAACCTTGATAGAGAATCATTCCGGAAGAAAACCCTAGGCTAGATAGCCAAACAAAGGGTAGCACACCTTTCTCCAAGAATAACGCACCAAACAAGAGATGATCAGATAGTCCAAACCATAACCGAGAGATAGTACAAGCCAAAACGTAATCTTCTAGTTGTAGCAGATGCAATGACATATTCTCCTCCAAACTTGCGCACAAACTGGCTAACTGCAGTGCGCACAAGTGAGCTCTGCAGTTCTGAGAATGTTTGCCAGAATGAAGACTGGCCTCCTATATTTATACTAATTTTGGCTAACTGCTTGGGCTGACTTCTCATTCTGGGTACCTATTTACTCAGTATATAATATTTCTTTTGGTCGACTTCTTCTCTTGGAGGCTAATAACCTAATAAAAATTATCCCCTTGAGCCGACTTGTCTTCTAGGGTTATTAGCCAACTCATTAGGGTTTCTTCTTTCTTCTCGGAATATTCTATTCTCGTTAGGTTTACACGTGGAGGTAAATACCTCTTGCAACTACCATAATATCAACACTCCCTCCTAGCTAGGGAGGTATTATAGGTAATGGTCTTGAGCACAAACATACGATTCACCCGGTAGAATCAACATAGTTGTATGGACTATCTCATGACTAGATCATAAGCACCATCTTCACCATCAGTGTCATCAAATGCACCATCTCTTGAAACCATACTCCATCTAAGTAATTAGACATGATGCTGGATAAGTCACTCACTCCACAGAGTGACACAAGAGCTATTCTTCTAATCCGAACATATGTCCTAGAAGAATAAATGTCCTGAACCATTTTCCGTCTGGGAAATCTCTGACCATTGATCATCCATATAGCTGATAATCATTTCCAACACTGCTGATAGTCTTCAAGGAAATCAGAACAATATCATTCAATAGAACACAACTGTGTCTATCCATAGTAGTACACAACTACAATCCAGTGGTACACTAGCACACCAAGTAGCACACAGGTACTTGATCAGTGACATATAGTCACAAATAGTGGAACACATCCACCATGGTAGTATACATCTACTGTCTAGAGACATACAATCTTCATAAAATCATCTGATATTAACATGCACAGGAACAATGTTATGATATAAACTGAATCATCTGGGTTATTCTTCCACTCACATCTATGAGATCTGGAAGAGCATTTGCCCTTAGAAGGTCAATCATCAATGATGAGCTATCTAGACTATTCTTCTCAAGAAAGGAAGAATAATTGTCCTGATTTCTAATCCTGGACCATTCCCCACCCCGGGCCATTCCTCTGACACTAAACAAAGTGTAACATGGAGAGAATGAGTTTTCTCTGTTGTCGCAAGAGTTGGTTCTAGGCTGTAATAGAGACAAGCCTTAACACATTTTAAATGAAATAAATTTTGTCACTCGAACTTGACTTGGGTTGCATGCAAGTAAATTCTGAGATAACCTCGAACCACTTTTGATTGGAAACTGCCCCTTCCAACCTGAGAGGGATCTCTCAAAACTATGTGTCAATTGGATATTCAATAAACTTAACAATGGACAGATTTGTGGGTAACAAAAAGTTTTGGGTTTTTAGGGTTGATGGGTTGGACTGGAAAGTTGTCGATTGGGCATGGAGTCAAATGATCAAGCAAGTAATAAGAGTGTTTTGGCAATGGAAATCCATGGAGCAGAGGTGAGATAGAAGTTGGTTGCAGAGGGAAGAATTTATAAAAATTATGGCACCAAAATAAAGAGAAAACATATCAAAATGCAAGGAGCACTTAGAAATGAATGAATTCGAAGCATAAATCAGTGGAAATAGATAGTTGGGACAGAGCATCTAGCAAGGATGAATTCTGAACCTTCATATCTCTGCAAGAAACAACCTATAACCTGTCCAACAATAGAGCATATAACAAACAAATGAATTTTATTACAAACAAAGTTACAAATCGGGAAGCAAATGGAAATAAAACCAAGTGAATTGATGTGAAAACGAAGCAATAAGACATTCTCTGCAAACAAAATCACAAGAATCTCTGATATAGATTGAAAATGCTCTGAACTCTTTTATTAAAAATGAAAACAAGTGCTATAGCCTAGGAGTACTACTCCCTCCCCCCTTCCTTTTACAAATATGCCTCATATATCTATTGAGGTCGAAATCCTCTCTAATCTAAAAGATAACAACAGTTACAACCAATTCTTGAAACTTTCTGCCATAGAAAATGGGCCAAACTACCGAAAACTAGGGCTGCGGTTATGGATTTGTATCTCTCGAATAGCGATAGATGTGTATAAACTTAAAGAAATTTTTTTGCATCTATTTATTCTGAGCAAAAACCTCTCTTAGTTCTCTGAGACCCCTTTTCACTTTTCCCAAATCTTCATTTAACAAACATGTGTCAAAACAAGAAAATATGAAATCCGAAAATTAGGGCTCGGAGATGGATTCAATTCTTCCAATATGTGACACCTGTAGGAAAAATGAAAGAGGCTAATGATATCTTATGTGTTAGGCACAAAATCCTCCAACTGTTTCTCAAAATTATACTCCAGTCACTCAGAATCCTCATTTGAAAATGATGACTCAACATAGTAAAAACGCCATATTTCTGAAAACGAACCTCATCTTGCGGGGGAATTTTGACTGCCTTACCAAGATAAAAATGAAATTATGAAGAAACCAATGGAAAAATTAGGATTTGTAGATGTCGATCGACTATTCAAACGCGAAAAAATGCCTCTCCACGGCTGATAAAATTGCATTTTTCTAAAGAAGTTTTGCTTATGACTGGAGTCTCGATTTCGGGTTTTCGGGATTCGGGGAAACGAGGTAGTGGTTATTAAAATCTTCACGTCGGCCAAATCCCCGATGGAAAAATCCCCAAAATATATTTTGGCTTTTACATTCAACTCTTTCGGGCCTTCGGGTTTCGGGTATCATGTCCTCAAGAGTTATGACATGCAAGGAATCCCAAATCGCGAAATCACAATGGGATTAATTAGACGATAATCATTTGTTTTAATCTCTTAATTAATCACGATTATCAATTAATATTTAACCTTTCATGGATTTAAGTGTTGAGACTTCGATAATACTTGACGCGAGAAATCCCGAATCGCGAAATTGTGATGAGATTTATTAATGTTAAGCTTTCTTAATCTTTATTTGACCCGGATTATCCTTTAATACTTTAGTGAATTCGGGGATCGGGGCTATAATTATTAAAATATCTACGTCGACCAAATCCCTGACGGAAAAAAAAAAAAAAACCCGGCCTCATGAGATTTTTCTCCATGTGGCTTAATGTTCGGTGTATGCGGTCGTTCTATTGCCAATTCTTCCATTAATTCTCCTAAGTGACCGAAAGCCAAAATTTCAATATTTGTTACAACAGAGGCTCCATCTAGGGATGGTGCTTTCCTGCAAAGTGCCAAGAATAGTAGACCACGTGCCTTCATCCATTGGGCGACCTGAAATCATCCTTATCAAACTCTGAACTCTGTCTCTTTACTTGCACCTTTCCAAAACAAAAAACTGCTTATTGAGACGAACAAAGTTCGCTCACACAAGAGTTATCCAAAATACTTGGAATATAACAAAGTAATCCATGTAGGACTGTAAATAATATATGAATAGATAAGATATAAGATAGTATGAGATGATTACAATTGAGAATGAGGGCTCGTTTATATACCCACACAGGGGTGCCCTTAACCAATAGTCATGTCCTTTGAGACATGACCTTTCATTATTAAATATTATTATTTATTAATTAATTATTATGTTTATGAATATCTATTTATGTGTATTTTATGTTCATAACATTGCCTTCCCCTTAAAAATGCTTTGTCCTCAAAGCATACTTTATGGAAGACTTGTCTCTTGCGCTAGCTTGTAATTATTGTCGCCTGATTCTTCATTATTGAGTTAGTAATCGTTGAGGAATTGATACGATAGGATTTTCTAAGCGCTGAGCATAAATGTCGCATTGTAAAGGAGTCTACCCATCCTAATTCGATCTTTTGCATGGGGAGTTTATAGGGTTCTTGGAAAAAACTTGATGTATTTTGACTCCCATGATAACTTCTATTTTGAGCACCACTTGTAGCTGAAGTAATATTCTTCAACATTCTGGTCATTTGTTTTTGTTGATACAAGGATTGGCTAAAGTATCGATTTTTGTGATTAGGATGTTGATAAGGCATCCTGGCAACTTGATCCTTACTTCGTATACTTATAGCTTTTTGTTGTTTAACTTTTGGAATTGAATTTTCTTCATGGCCCTGGATTGTTTCTTCTTCAACATTTGAAGACCTCTTTACATCAATTGGATTCACATCCTTTTGAGTTGTAAGGTTGATTGGTTCTATATTAATTCCTTTATCCAGAATTGA
>ML780587.1:660422-679824 GCA_009831015.1 Picea engelmannii
ATATATATATATATATATATATATATATATATATATATATATATATATATATATATATATATATATATTGGAGAACCACTTCTCTTTTCTGGACTTCATCATGGAGAATGTAATGCTTGATCTCAAAGTACTTTGGTCTTTCTAGAACACTGGTTTTCTCTGAAGGCTTCATATAAATCTGATCAATATAGTGTGTCATTATTGGATTCATCTTTTGTTCCCCGTTAGCTCATAACATCGTGGCAAGGCTCAAACTAGAACATATCCATGTGGCACTTATTCTGTCATCATGAGATCTTTTTCATGGATTGGTAATCCATCATCATGATCTTCTGAGTAATCATTTTGATACAATATCTTTGTTATAGAAAGTCTTCACCACGCTTCTGCTATACATTGGAGGTTCTCCACCAAGTTGTCTTCTTCCATCTGCATACAAGGGTCTCTTTCTGGTATACCTCAAAGCATTGAGGTTGCTCTACATACGCTCTTTGTTCAATTATTTTGGAGAATAGTCTTTGCATTCATCTGATGTCAATTCCAACCTATGGATATTGTGGACGATATAATGGTTCATGTAGAGATATATCTGGTTTACTGGAACAAGTAATCATCATAGTCTTCTCCCTCCATCTGGGATAACCTCTAGTTCTGGATCTCAGAATGCTTACATTCATAAGTCTTTCATACACTGTCATTCATCACAACTTTCAATACCTCTTCTTGATTGATTTTAGTGATTTCATATCAGGCTGGTAATCTTGTGATTCTTAATACAATGAGTGGTTGTTTTGGCTTTTCTTTCTTTCTTGGAATCTTCATGTTCTTCCTCATGTTTCTCTTTAGATCTTGGGTCCATGGAGTTTTCTATAGATTCCATGCTCTGAAGATTACATCTTCTTCCTTTCATAGTAGGATCATAGATGTGGATGGATAACTAGGGATGCTTTAAGGCTTGTTTTCGAAGAAGACTTCTTCTAAGGTCAAACTGAACACATACTTCTTTTTATGGCTGCTACCATGGATATATACTTTATCACCTTTAATGGATCATATGATTAGCTCCCTCCTAATCCTTGCTTCATGTATGAATGCATTCTCTTCTTTTGGTAATATATAATCGACTCCCTTCATCTAGGAGAGTCCACACTTTCGTCTACATCCTTATTGCCTTCTACAAAGTGTTACAAATCTTTTTCCAATTTCCCTTTGATTGCTGACTTCTTTCCGTCTTTACTTCTTTTAGGTTTCTTTCTGATTTCGACTTATCTTGTAGCTTGTCTTATAGTCATTGTGATAGCAATCCTTATCTTATTGTTCTTCCATAAGCATAGTTTCTCTTTGAACATATTATCTTCTAAAAATAGATATGCAAGATATGTACCGAAAACATGGTATGTATAAGAACTATGAAGAGTATTGTTACCTTGTCTTAGAAGAAGAAGTTTCTTTTGTCCTGCTTGGTTTTCTTTGAGGTTTCCCTTTCTTCAGAAACTGATGCTTCGTGTGTTTCCTTCCTTTTCTTTAACTCGAGACAATGATTCTTGTAGTGACCATACTTTTGACAATTGAAGCATTGTATCCTTTACATATCTTTCTCTTGATTTGTTTTCTTCCTGGAGCCAAACTTCTTTTTGTTCCTGAAATCCTTGAACCTTGCTGTGAAGGCTTGATCATTGTACTTCTTTTGGGGTTTCTCTTTTTCATTGATCCTTGATTCTTCTTGAGCACAACAATTCCAAATTTCTTCAAATGTAGGATACTCCTTCCTTGTGTTCATGCTTGCGGAAAATGCATCCCACATCTTGGGAAGACCATTGAGTACGATGTTTACCAATTCCTTCTCTGAAATGATCTCTTCAATAGATTGTAGTTGATCTCTTAACTAAGATATTTTAACAAAGTATGATGTTATGCTGTCATCATCATTCATCTTCATGTCACAAAGCTCATTCTTCAGACTCATTACTTGTCCAATGTTTCTGACTGAGAAGAGGTTTGTTAGGGAATCGTACATCTTCTTCGATGAGTCAAGATGGGAGATGTAGGGTATCAAGTGGTCTTTTATATAGTCCACTATGATACTCATGGAATTGATATC
The DNA here is from genome assembly GCA_009831015.1 of Picea engelmannii. Classification (NCBI taxonomy): domain Eukaryota; kingdom Viridiplantae; phylum Streptophyta; class Pinopsida; order Pinales; family Pinaceae; genus Picea; species Picea engelmannii. Next base: position 662,524 of record ML780587.1, read on the forward strand.
ACCGTCTTTGAACTTCTCCATAACTGCAACGTTCTGCAATTCCTTCTCTTTTCCTTCTTCAAACTCTTGTTCCGTGATCTTTCCTTTCACGATATCCAACACTTTATTCTTGGAAAGGATGAGGTCAATCCTTGTCTTCCACGCTCTAAAGTTAGAAGCTCCATCTAACTTTTTTTCTGACTTCATAGAGTAAGTCATGGCTGCTTTGACTTGGTCAACCCTATATTTGACCAAAAACTCAAACTTGACGTCTTGGATTGCTGAGAGTACTAGTAGATGTGATAGGATAGGGCGTACTAGTCTATCTAGAAATTAGTTCAATCCTTTCACTTAAGGTGCCTCAACGAGAGGGTTAGGGTTTTTGCAACTGCACCTGCTAGTAACCCTAGCAGCAGTGATTTGGTGACTGCTCTTGCTAGAAACCCTAGCGGTAGTTCTTCAACAAGATTAATATCCTTATGGCTATGCTCCCTTCTAGTGGTTAGACTGAATGAAGGAGGTGTGGGCCCATAACCTATTAGAATATGATGGATGTGCTCGTTTTACCATAGACAATATCACTATTGTCACCCAACCATAGGCCCAAGCCACCCTCTGAGCACCTTAACCTTGACAGAGAATCATTCCAGAAGCAAACCCTAGGCTAGATAGCCAAAAAAAAGGTAGCGCACCTTTCTCCAAGGATATCGCACCAAACAAGAGTTGATCAGATAGTCCAAACCATAACCAAGAGATAGTCCAAGCCAAAACGTAATCTGCTAGCTGTAGCAGCTGCAATGACAAATTCTCCTCCAAGCTTGCGCACAAATTGGCTAACTGCAGTGCGCACAAGTGAGCTCTGTAGTTTTGAGAATGCCTGCCAGAATGAAGACTGGCCTCTTGTATTTATACTAATTCTGGCTAACTGCCAGGGCCAACTTCTCATTCTAGGTACCTATTTACTCAGTATATAATAATTCTTCTAGCCGACTTCTTCTCTTGGAGGCTAATAACCTAATACAAATTATCCCCTTGAGCCAACTTGTCTTCTAGGGTTATTAGCCAACTCATTAGGGTTTCTTCTTGCTTCCTGGAATATTCTATTCTCGTTAGGTTTACACGTGGAGGTAAATACCTCCCTCAACTACCATAATATCAACAGCTTGAGTACTGTCTGGTTTGGGAAGCTGAGTGACACCCCAAAACCATCCTTGTGGACTCATAGCCTTGGCTCGGGGGTGACATTGCTGTTGAGACTTGGAAAAACAATGTCTATGGTTGGGTGGAACGTCCTTGGTTTGCAGCCAATTAGTGATTCATTTCATTAAAGATAAGTTCCCTCTTTGTCACAGCTTCATTTACTTGTATATTTATTTATCTATGAAATTCGTATCTATAATATGCATTCTTGCTGGTTATTGTTGTGCACGACATATGATTCATTTCTTTTATATTGTAGATGAATCTTGATCTATGCATGTGAATATTTCATGCATCTTTATTAATTAAAAATTTGATCAGAATTCGAAATTAGTTCAGAAGCGGGCTTGAAGTAGCATGCCTGGCCTGTAGGTGGTTGGGTACGTTACAATGGGATAATCCATTTCTTTCATTTTTGTATCACTGTTTGGATTCACTACCATTGTTGCAATAGAACTAACTACACCATTTTTTTTCATTTGAAGGTTGCTCATCATCAACTTTAATCATCTCAATTGATACATTCTTTTTACTGACTAGTTCTTTCTTGACAGTTTGTTTAATAATTGATAAAACATGTTGTTCTTGCAAAACCTATTTACTCTTGTCCATATTTGTTTATTTGCTAATCTCTATATCTATGGATATGCATGATAAATACAAGGTGTAGAGATGATGACAATTCTTGGGTTAGAAATAACATGATATGGATCATAACTCCAAGCTTTTCCTTCCATAAAATTTAAAAGCTTCATGATTTTCTCTACCATAAGTAGAGTACATTTACTTTTCATTAGAAAAGATACAACTTCAGTAGGAAAATAAAATGTGACCTTTTGATTTCTTGCAACAAAATGGATGAAATATGATTTTATCCTTTGTCTAATATATTCCAAAGAAAAAAATTCTTGGAGTTAGAAAGACTGGAAGAAAGTACGGATTAAGCTATGAACCATAAATCCTAATAATAGTACATTCTTAAAAAAGATACCAATCTCCTACTCTACAATCTAGATTCAATTGAAGCAACTACTTACATTATAAAAATAGTCTTGGTGGACATTCATTATGAGCAAATGTATAAATAATGTACATGAATTGGCCTACAAAGATCTTAAAACCATTTTCTTGACCACGATCGTTGACAATATTTGTCCACTCTAAAAAAAGAAGGGTTTTACCTTATTCAATTTTATTTAATCCTAGATGTTAAAAATGTGCAAACTAGTAATACAACATGAGATAAATCAAATAGGATTGATACCTAAAACACTTCAGAGAAACAAATGGACAAATTGAGTAGACAAATACTTGGAGTAATTGAACCTTTCAGATTGCGCTATTTCGAGAATATAGCCTAAATTTGTTTCTTCAATAGTAAAATCGTTATCATATCCCAAAACTAAGTAAGACATTGCAATAATCTCTCTGGATAAAATTGAGAAAATATACGTTGGAAGAGGAAGGGTTAACTCATGAATGTGTGCTTTTCAGGTAATAACTTCACTAGTAAATATTTCTTTTAGTCTACTAATAAGGAATTGAATTATTTTCTTAGGGCTTCTTCATCAATATGTGTTTGATTGTCTAGTAATAACAAAATTTCAGATATTGCATCTAAGTTAATAGGGAAAATCAATCAACAACTATCAGAAGAAAACAAAACTATTTGGATTGGGTCACAAAGGCTCAAGCACATTGAAAGGAATTCAATAAAATGATAAGTTGATGGAAAAATTTCCCGCACAAGGCCACATTCCCAAGTCAACAAAATATCACAAACATCTTTGAATCACTAAAATGCAACTTGATGAATTTCATAAGTGCTTTTCACAGTAAGCCTATGTTCTAAAACATCTTTGTCTCTATCAATCAAATGGTCAAAATTGATATTTTATATAATGGGTTGTGTAGAGATGACAAGTTTTCTCCTTGGGGCCATGGTTTTCACAAATTCAAGTTTACATTTCTCCTACTACTTTTAGAGTGATAGACCAAACATATAATTGATTGTAAAAACATAGACAATAGTACTCATCTGTCTAAAATTAATAAATGTTATTTCTAGCTTTGTTTCTTGCGACTATTAGCTATAACACCATCCAAATACAAATTAGCTTTGGCTTTTTGTTCATGCAACTATTTTTTTGAAAAATGACCATTTTTTGTTTACGTTTTGCATGGGTTATGTATTAAAACTACCTTTAACAACTGAACACTTGTTTCCTTTTAATTTGATTTTAAACAATTAGTATACAATGCATTGATCATTATTACCCCCCCATAATCACTGTTATGTGATTTTGTTAATTATGCATTAGTGATTTGTGGAGGCAGAGGTAGTGGTTTTTTGTTCCTGTCTTTTGCCTTTGCAATTGATAAGAAGTTGTCACATGTATTAAGGCAATTTCTAGTTTGTAGAGGCAATGGGTCATGTTAACATTCTACACCTTAATGCTCTACAATTGATTAGGACTATTGATCTTCAATCTCTACAAACAGTTTGATCAAATGTTCAATCAATTTAGTTCAAAGCAGTTGCTTTATGATTTTTCACTCGTGCATAATTAATTCTAAACATTTTTCCTTTCCTCTTGACATTTTCCCCCTTATACTTGGTCCATAATGCTTTCTTGAACACATTCAAACTATTTCTCCTCTTGTTCAGTTGCAAATCCTCTCCTCTCAATAGTAAATTTCAACTAGATTTCAACATTGTTTTTTACCATCACTCCATAATACCTCCATAATTTTTAATCATGAGAAAAAATCATTAGGGAACAACCATTAATTAATGTTAATTCAACATGGTTACAACAAATAGATAGATTGGTCTTTGAGGAAAGAATAATTTAGAATATTCTTTCAATTCATCTGTTTTGTATTCATTAACACCTATATGCATACCACTCATTGTGCTCATTGATAGAATGGTTGGTAATCCTTCTCAAAGTCTTCTCCCTTTTCAGTTATCTTTTCCACCTCCAAGAATTTCTAGACCGACCTTCATGAAATTAAATTTTTTATTGTCTCATAAATGTGAGTTTATACATTGCACTATTTTCGAGCATCCACAAAAACGTCAACTGACTATTCTCCATCTCTATATTTTATTCAATAATACATATTGTTACTATGGATAATACTATTGACTTGAATAGTAGAAGAATGGAGGAGGATAGACAAACTTGATCCCAAAAATTTAACAACATTCATAGAACTATTTTCACTTCTCAACAGAAGGGCCAACCAACCATTCACAATGCCTCACATTGCTTATCCTCCCAATTCCTACTGATAATTTAATTTCTCTTTGAGAGAGGAATATTTAGGGTTAGCTGACTATTCTTCATAGTGGCATGCATTAGATTACTTCCAAACATCCATACAAGGGTTGGACAACATTTCTCCTTATCTTTTTTGTATTATTAACACTTTTCATTGCTAAGGATAACTAGATTACTCTTATCTAGCAAAAGAATGTCAAATGATATGCAAACTTGGTCCAAAAAATTCCATTGTATAATAGCCATATTTTTTCTCATCAATATAAGGGTCGATTGTTTTAACCAAAAACTTTCATGATATTAACTTTAAGAGCGATATTTTTTTCTCACCAATATAAGGGTCCACTAGCCTTACTCCATGTTTCCTTTTTCTTTTCTTGTCGTCACCATTTTTATTGATACCTCTACTACTCAATGGAGATGAAGAAACAACAATGGAATTGAAAGTGAAAGATGAAAACTTTACAATGGTGTCTCATACAATGTTTCCTTTTTCAAACCACATAACTCATATTTTATCAAACCATTTGGTAATCAAATCATATTTTTTAAAACATTATGTCATTTATCTTCGGCGATAACCCATTGATTTTTTTGTTACTACCTTTAAAATTTGACAACAACACCATTTCATTAGTGTCACATGTGCATCATTGACAATAATTAACAAAAAAAATGACAATGGAAAATATTTTTAGAAAAACATGGAAAAAATTCTACACAACAATATACAACATGATATACCACCTACATGTTGAAAAAATTGAAAAAAATAATACAAGTAAACGTATTTAAAACAATTTATTTTCCTACATAAATTTACATGTCTTCAAATGAAAATTCATGGTTTTCCCAAGAGTAGTTGCTATTAACTAATTATCCATATAAAGTGAATATTCCCTAAAATTTGGGATGCATAAACATTTATTTGGAGAAAATATTAATAAAACATATTATATGTTCATGGAAAATGTTTATATTTAGGTGAAAAATATAATTGTATGCATAAATATAATCACAAATTAGGTTGCAAGTTTATTATTTTTTATTTTTAATGAAAATATGAAAACATTTAGCCTAAAATTATTTAAAAAATTAAAATTTAGCCAAATTAGCATTTTTTCACTTTAAAAAACACATTGATCTCATTAAGAGATTAATGTGCTTGTTAAAAAACATTTAGAAAAGAAAAAATACTAGATTTCCTGGAACATATATCCAAACATACACATAGTCTCCTTTGATTTCATAGCTATACGTTGAATGCATATTTCTAAACTATAGAAAATCCTTGACATGAAATTTATCTAAAGAAATATTAAAAAAGGATTGTTGAATGAAAATGATTGCTATGCTATTTTTTTTCACATTTATATAAGCTAAGGATTCTATGGGTTTTTCATTTATTTATGAAATCTTAATATATAAATTTGAATTATGGATTTGGCTCATACTATTTTATGTTTATTTAGGTAAAATAAGAACTTGAATTATAAAATGTGGAAGGAAACTTTTAACATTAGTTATTAGTTTTCAAGTATTTCATTTACATATAAGAACACAAAATGGCCTAAGTAATTACATAAAGATAATACCATAGACTAATGTAAATAGTTCTTTGAAAACATTAGGTGGATCCATAAACATCTCAAAACATTTTTTCTCAAAATTCCACCTACCAAGGCACCAATTACTTTAAAACACAACTTAAAATCATAAAATAAACTATGGATTCCAAAACATGTCAATTCAATAAGAAAAACAAAAAATGTTTGCATGGCTAAACCTTCAATCCTTCTTCTCTAAATTTTTTTCCATGGATGGACCAATCATTGAATACTTGAGACATTGAAGTTTGCACTTCATTTTGCCAAGAAAATCCAAGTTTGAATGATTTTTATTGTTTCATGCATTCGTCTCACACTTTGCACTCTGTTGCCTCCTTAGAGGTAGAACTCCACTACGTCTTTCATATGTCTATGCCTCCTACTTAATTAGACTCAACACTCCATTGCCTCCTAGCTTCAATATTTTACTAGGTAGCTAGTCAAGCAAGATTAAGAATACAAAATGAATTAATGTTAATGAGAAATACCTTCAAGTTCTTTCATTCATAATAGTTCTTAGGCCTCTTGTAATGGTTGTGAATTAAAATATAAGATATAAAGTGTCAATCTTGAAGTCATCATTGATATACTCTTGTCATTCACACCTCACATCAACGTTATGGTGATTATTAGGTTTTTTGTATTCCATTTTTCTTGGATGCCATATCATTTCATTGGTTTAATAATCTAGATGGTCATAACAGTCTTAGGTTTCTTTTTGGGATTATATCATCTAAATGATTGCATCATCACTACAATCAATACACGACTAATGAAACATTCCATATTTCGATATGGAAGTACATATCAATCATCTATTTAATCTCTTGAAGTACTCCATATTTGGAAATCACACTCTTGCAAGTTAGATCCTTTAAATGGTTGTAATATTATATTGTCACTTGTGCTTCATATCATCTAAGCCATCACATTATTTTTTCTTCCTCAAATCACTGACTTAACGAGTAAACTTGTGCTTTCTTTTTCCTTTGAAATAAATTACATAATGGGAAGATGACATATGCATTTTCAAACAACTATATTTAGAATAAATCTCATGAAATATATTTTGTTGAAATCATGCAAAATAATTGACGTAAGCCTTCTCATATAAAGGTATATAACACTACAACTCTATTAACATGATTAGTTTTGCGCATATTACAAAAACTAAAAAAAATGTTTATAACAAATTTAGAATATTATGTTGATGATGATATTTATGGTCCCTTAATACCAGAATGAACTAACATCATATTTTCAATTGAGTGAAATGATGGTTATATCGACCTGAATTGCGATAAAGTTGCATAATGACAAAAATTGTTGATCCATCTTAATCTATATCTTTTAAGTACCAAGAGGTTTGTTCCTTGATTTATTTATTTCTTTTTCATCCCTCTCCATCCTTAATAGATTTAGGTTAATATGGACATAGGCTTGTTGTATTAGAATAAAAAAAATGTTACTCTAAAAAATAATATTTTCTCGAGAATGAATACTTCTATTTAAGTAGTTTTTAGTGATAAATAATATCTAAATGTAGTATTTCTCAATAAATATGACACATTTTTTTCTCTCATATGTTTTAGCATAAATTTTACATGTCTATGCATTACATGAGAGTAATTCACTAGTTTTACCATATAGAATTTTTTTATGAAAAATCAATCAAGTTTTTTTCACAATTTTTACTCTTTTGGTTGTGTAAATTTTTACTTTCATACAAGAGTGAAACCATATGTCTTTTTGTTTCAAAATAAATAGAAACTAAAAACAAATGAAAACAAGGATTGCATGAAAGCTTATTCTTTCCACAAAGTTTTGGTGTAGGATTGCATAACAATACGACCTCTAACAATATCACTTACCCACATCAATTCAAAGGTAGACCTTGCAAGTAAACAAAAATGTTACACATACAAATTACTTATAGATTAAAAGCTTTGGTGTAGGATTGCATAACAATACGACCTCTAATAGTATCACTTACCCACATCAATTCAAAGGTAGACCTTGTAAGCAAACAAGAATGTTACACATATGAATTATTTATAGATTATAGACACAAATCAAACATGCTTTGTAAACTTTAATTTTAGTGTTGGCTGTTTTAGATTATTGTTGTCATAGTACATGGTCATCTCTCATATGCATGTGTAGATATAATATCAATGTTTACGGTCTTCAAGTTTAAAACTATGATTTATTATTGTTGGACAATTATGATTAATTCAACGAAGTTTATTGCAGATACAACATGATGTTCAATCACTTACTCAAAATTTCTCATCATGTATAATACACCACAATGTTATCATCGAGGATTATTTGGAGGCTCAAAGGATGTGTGTGGATCTTTTATATGGTGTAATGTCATCACTAGTGTGAATTGTTGAACACCATTTGTATACATATCTTTCAATATCAAGTGCATTAAAATATGGTGATCAATAGTTGTATAGGTCTCGCATATGCGTGTTCTTGCTAGTTATCATCGCCATTTTCCGTGTTAATGTTATTCGATTTAACCACATATGTATATCTCTTGCAATGGAAATTACATTTTGTTTGTCATTGTATAATGGAATGTGTATTATGTATTTGAAAGGTTACTAATATGAGATCAAATTGTTTTTACATAAGTTACATTATATGAGATCAAATTGTTTTTACATAAGTTACATTATAGGTAAAAATATGTCTATAACCTCTCACATAGATTACATTGAAATGTTCTCTTACAATGCTTTGATTTCATCCAAGTTATAATTGTTTAACAATTTAATGTTTCATTGATGGATACATATTTTATGTATTGGTTGTTAGTCACTAATTTCATAATATATCTTGTGATTCCTTGGTATTGTGCCATTGTATTACATTTATACATATGAGTTATAATTTATGCTTTTAGCCATTTATGTTTATGAGTATTATTACAAAAACTTATAATTGTTAAGATATGATTGATTAACATACTTGTTAGATCAAGGCCATACTTATTACTCTTAAAATGTGAATGTTGTAAAATCTAATTTGCCATACTTATTACTCTTAAAATGTGTAAATGTTGTAAAATTTAATTTGATTGATATTTGCAACAAATATTTGAAGATTTGTATAATACACTTTATTAGTGTAAAATTGCATATGTTTTTACTTTGATTAGTAAAAGTGTTAGATTTTTTATTATCCATTTTTTTGTTTGTAAGTTGATTAGAATGCCTAATATTTATGGTTAATTTAAGTTGTTATTAACTTCATAAAACTATGATTTAATATACTGTACACGAAATATATGAATAACACAATATACTTGAAAGATTAATTATGGCCATACTTGTTATTGCTAAAAGGTGTAGAGGATGTAAAACATGGAAATTTAATGCAATTACTACTTTTTATAATTATTAAAAAAATATTTAACTCCCTCAGTAGAGGATGTAAAATATGAAAATTTAATGTGATTTATATTTTTTATAATTATTATAAGAACATTAGATTCCATGTTGTATAAAAGCTTATAACATTTTTTTACCACTAGTAAATAATTTTGGTAATTTTTTTTATTGAGGGTTAGAGTCCAATATTTGATAGTTAAGCCCAAGGGGTTAACTCAATAGTTATCTAATATTCATACTTTTGGACTCCAATATGCCTCTTTGAAAGCATTGATTTTGACCTATCTCTAGAGGGTCTTAGACAAAAAAATCTAAATTTAGTCAAATTGGTGTTGAGAAAAAGAAAGTGTAGATTATTGTGGGTATGGTCAAGGGTTGTGAACCGACAACAATATTGACTTGGATCAAATATTTAACATAACAGGTAGGGAATTGTATATCAAGATTAAAATTGATGATTTTACACCCAAGGCAATCATTATAGCAAAGTTGAGAGAAATTGACAAGCCCATTATAAGATATAAGTTGTGGAGACTCTCTTGATGAAGGGAAAAAACACTATAGGGTAATGTATAGTGATTACGGGTAATGGAAGTCATAATGAAAGTCAATTAATACAACATGAATCATATTATGGTTCATGAGAGATTAGGTCTAAATATCATGCAAGGCAAAGAATGAATCAAAATGGATGAACTTGCATTATACGCCCCACATTTGGTTAAAATTTACAAATTAGGTCAAAGTGTAAGATCGAGGAATAATGATATCACTACATGTATACACAACATCATAGATATTCTTTATTGATTTTTTAGTAATCCTTATATATTTAAGGGTTTTGTCCTATGTGATGTTGTTAGGACAATTGTGATTGTAAAGGCCCCAAGTTATTCATAATTAGGGTAAAGACACACTTGTTGAAGGGAAGATGGAAAAGTATTATCAATTTCACATAAGACGGAAAAGTATATAAGAAATAATTAGTGAATGAATAATACCATCAAGTACACATAACAAAGACCTTAACGATAAAAATGATTCCTTATAAAAAAACTTTAGAAACATCTATAGAAAGTGATTCCTAATCAAAAGCTTTAAAAGATTCTAAACAAATGGATATTGTATAATGTTTTGAAGCTAGAAATTCTTAGATATGGTCTTATGCACTGGGAGATGGAAGACTATGAGATCACACCAATATGTTTCCAAGTGTCTATGTTTGAATACATGAATAAATATAGTAGAATATTTTCAATAGATTAGAATTGAAAAAGATAAAGTTGATGGAGAGAATGAAAACAATGAGGACATTTTGTAGACAAGCAACACACATATAGCTTGACCTAGTAAATAAGATCCCAATGAAGAATCAAATAATGAAAAACATTGTGATAAAGGGTCATAATATTAAATGAACAAAAATAGAAGTGCGTAGGGAATAATGAAGAGAGACATCATGCAAGTAATAGATAACCTTTTCATACCAAACAATATAATAAGTGACGCTCTCATGATGAGTGACAATATCTTGCAATCACAACTCTTTGGATGTACTGTATGACATCATAAATGAGAATGTCCTTGTTATAGAAATCTAAATGTGTGCAATGAGGAGCATCATAATGTGAAGGGTATCCTATTAAATGTATATCGTCCAATTAATGAAGGTGATTGCATAATTTAATCACATACAAGAATTAACTATTCAATAAGGAAAATTTGTAGAATAACGACATTAGAAGTTTGGAGGACCACCACGAGATACATGATGACATCACAAGCGAGAAGGATGAATGAGTTAATGTGTCACCGAATAAATGTGTGCAATTAAATGCATTAATATGGTCTTAGACAATATGGACATCCTCAATGAAGAGGATGACATTCCAATGAGGATGTCTTTCCTATCTAGAATGTCTTACCTACTAAGGGCATCTTCCCCAGTGAGGATGCATTTATTGTTGAAGATGTCACAAATGATCACATTATATCTAATTTGGGCATCGTGAGAAATCATAATGCCAAATGTGACAAAGAAAATATGCAAGATGACATGCATGGTGATAGAGAAGATGGAATTCAAGGCAAGGATGATTTGCAAGATAGAGATATCATGAGATTCATTAAGACAACATAATTTCTAGAGAGATAGCCCAATGAGTAGTGTAAGAATGCACATGAATGATATAGAGGTGACATGTTTGAGAGGAATACCTTACAAAATCATTAAACTATGATAGAAGGCTTGAATATTTTAAATGGAAAGTTACTCCATTATTTTATAGTAGATGAATAAAATTAGATTCATTTAAAGACAAGGATGAAATAGGTACTCTAAATCTATTCAAGAATACAAACATATCATACCAAGTAGAATATGAGCATAAGAGTGAATGATCAAAATGTTTTTTGGTTGATAATAAATAATTGAATATGGTTGTGAGGACGGTATGGGAAAGACATTTGTAGTGAAAATTAAGAACTAGTAAGGGAAAAGAGAAGTATCTATAAGAGAAAAATCAAAGACAAGAACTTGATGCAAAAAGGCCATATGAACAAACCCAAAAGTTGAAAATGGGCATAAAGTTATAGAACTAGAGGATGAATATAAAGACAAGTATGAAGGTGAGGAAGATGAAGTAATACACACGATTCAAGTGGAGGGAGTTCAATAATCTTATTCATATATGCATTGTTAAGATGAAATTGTGAGATCAAAATTTAACTATATACTTTGTGGGGAATAATTTAATTTTATTGATTCTAAAGAATAAAGAGAAGAAAATTTCCATAATAGTATTCTAACTCAATTATCTCTTGAGTCATTGAAGTCAATTGTACCATGGTACCTTGATGTCCATCATCATCATCGATGGGTTGTCTTGTGTTTTTTAATGGTATACATTAATGATCGGTAATCAAATGATGTCTCACTGTGTTCGACCCCAACACATTTATTCACAAATTGTAGACTCGTACCACGACGGATCATTTTGAATACTTCGGGTGAAGTACAAGCATCACATATTTTGTGCTCCTACCTGACATATATTGTACCACCCCACAAACATTGGTACTTGTAGAGGATCAATTTGTTCACTCCATTGGTTCCAGATATCCTTTGTTTTATTTTTATTTTAAGACATAGATCCACTGTGTATCTATTCATGGCTATGATCTACTTTTACAAGGATCCACCGTGTATTCCTTGTGGCCATGCAATGTCGACGGTTGGAGTCATGTTTTAACCACTTCCTTTTACTATTTCTAATAAAGAGTTCTCTTTTCCCCATACTTGTGTAGTATTAATTCAACTTGATTATGTATGTCAAGTTACTTTTCATATTTGAATTTATATATCTATTACTTGTATGATTTTATGCTATAACTACCTTGTTTCAACACTTTCTTGATCTTGTTTTGCAGGTTAGCATAAGCAAGAATCAAGAGTGGTACAAGGGTCGAGAGCGAGGAACAACACCAAACATAAGGATACAAGGTGTGGAAGCTTCTTTCCTCTCTGATGAAGTAGGTATTTATTTACAAGTTTTGTATGTGGGTTAGGGTTCTGTCTTTTATATGGTCAATATCTGATGTGACATGACCCAAAGTCATGGGGGGAAAATCCCATAACAATAATACTTACAATTAAGATTAGAATCATTGCTAATAGTATACTTGGAACTATCACTAGTAATAAACCCAAGCTGGTGATATAACATGCCTAAGAAAAATTGAGTAATAAACTATGATTGTTTCACTGAGTGACTTTCCTTTGTCATCATGGTAGAAATAACATTAGGAGTTAGGCTTAGGACTTAGACTTAGTCAACTAAGATCAAGACTTGGTGTGACTTAAGACTTAGACCTTATTTATTAGGGTTACACTTCAACTCACAAGTCAAACTTAGGTTTAGCACTAAAAATTATACGTAGACCTAGACTTAAACTTAGACTAGCCCCAAGTCCCCATACAACTAGAACCCCTTTCATTTTATCTTTCATGGTCCACCCCTAGTGCTTTAGGCTATAAAACGCTGTAAGGCATTGAACTGCTTTATTGAAACATAATAATGGTGATCCCTCGTACAAGATCTTTGGCACATAGGTCACACAAATCATTTAGAGGTTTTCATTAAAACTATGGACTAGCACCAAGATTTATGTCAAATATCTAGTGAGAAAATGGATGACTTTCAAAATCTAAATATCGTTAAAGCCTTTTTAGGACATTTGGGGTGTTATAAAAATTTTAAAATATTTTATGAGAATAGTAACCCTTAAACAAATTCATAAGAATGTCCCATTTTGATGGGGATCAATGAATGATTTGTTTGCACAAAAACAAAACACAAAAGTTCCAAGCTTGCGTCAACTTGATCATAACTAGAGCCCATGATTTCTATCTATCACACATATTTCTACATGTGTGTGTGCACACACGTGCATGGATGGAAATACTCATTCATTTCATATTGATAACCACTTGCTTCTCTTTTCAAATATTGGCTTCAATATTTAACTATAAGAAGCACTAACTAACATGGCTTATTGGAGGGCGTTTGCCATCATGTATATATGTATATGTAATTCAAATATTTATGGTATTAATTCCTAATAACATATTAATGTACACAATTTATATCCTGAATTGAATTGATCCTCCATATGTATTCACCAATGTTTCTATGTTCATTGATTTCTTATTTTAACCTATCATTGTGCTTGTAACTTAGAAATTGTAGCCCATTTATGCCCTCCCCCCCCACCTTTTCATTACACAAAGTATAGTGGAAGAGTGACAATTGTGAATATGAGACATTTAATTTATAAAATGTGATAATTTTACTCTTTTATAGTTCCCTCTTTGAGAATTCAAGAAAAAAATTGACCTTGGAGGAAGTAATCAACATGATTATAAGAAGGTCAATTAATTGGATGTTTCATCTTTTATCACTCATATGTAGTATTGAACTCATAAAATCAATGCTTGAAGATTACTATCCCAATTTCTATTTTTTTCAACATTGGCAACACCCAAAAAAGGCATCAAAGAGATCTAAAACTTTCAAGGAGTTTTCCTATGGGGAGGAGCAACACCCGAGAAAAAATGGCCATGGATTGTGTTAGACCATATCTTCCAACCGAATAACCAAGTAGTTTTGGAGTGAGAATGATGTCAAAAATGAACCAAGCATTATGTTGCATGTTGCTATGGTGCTAGATTAAGGAGGCAAATTTATTGTGGGCAATTGTTTTGAGAGCTAAATATGCTCTAGGGTTAACCCTAAAGATATCATATGCAAGGATATGAACAACAAGAGCTCCATCCTTTAGAATGTTGCCAAGTCAAGGGTCATTACATTTTAAACTATATACTTTTGGGTGGTAGAAGAGGGTGAATTTGCATGCTTTTGAGACGACTCATGGGAGCAATATTCTCCCTTTGCTACAAAATATTTTACTAGTAACATAAAGGAGATCTTTCAACAAGTAGTGATGACCTTGGTGCATCATTGTTGGCTAAATCCCAATCCAACAAAACTTAATAAGCTAGGCACATGAACTTGGAACCCTACTTCAAGTTGGCTCACATAAGTTAGTGAAGAGGATTGAAGGAAACTCCGAGATATACTCGAGAGAAGGGTGTTACATATCAAAGGGGATGATTGTTTGAGATGGAGCTTTATAAGGAATTGGTAGTTCTTTAACAAATTGACCTTTAATTGTTTTCAAAATCAAGATCTTAAACAAGTTGATATGAGCTAAATCAAGATTTGGAGGATGGGTTGGTGGATGATGGTGACAAATTTCAATTGGCAAGTGCTCTAGAGGAGGATTCTAACTTAGGAGAATGTTTGAAAATGGGTTTCGAAGGTCCCTCTATTTGTGTCTATAGTAGGGAAACAAAATAAACTCTAAATAATTGTTTTCACCATTTTAGAAGCTAAGCAACAACATGTCACACCTACATAATCGACAAGTATTAACATTCACCCTAGGTGACCTACATACATAATGGATCATCCAAGTAGGATACCCTGTAGTTAACACATAATAGCAATGAGCAAAGCATGATCAACAGGCGCAACATATGAAAGCCATACGTGGCTTTAAGGGAGAGGTTCTAGCACATCAAGCAAACACTAGGAGGGCCCTCATAAGCTATTTGTGTAGTCATTTTATGTTTGTCCAAAGACCAAATAATTTTAATGCACACAATAAATCCCTTTCAAGTAATTACAAATCCCTCTGCTCTCTATAATTATTAATCAAATCATGAGAATCATTTATATACACAAACCACTATGGCAAGTGTTCATAGGGCTCTCCTTGTCCACTACAATTCCCAAAAAGAAAAGAAAACAAAGAAATACTTTACTATTGTCTCATGTATTAGCAAATGATAATTTAATGAAAATTATAAAGCATGCAAATAAAAAAATTTCCATTTTAAAAACCACACAACTAAGTGAAAAACATGTAAAATAAACATTCATCCATTCCTTATTTGTTCTAAAGATCCATTATTAATAACTTATATCCCTTTTTTTTACTCAATTATCTCTACCTTCCCGTTGCAAAAATGATAAGGTTAAATTTTTTCCATTTAAACATAATCATGATGGAAATAATCCTTCAATACTTGTTCATTACAAACATTCATAACTAATATGTCCACTTGCTTTTTTCCATGTCTCTATTGAAATCTCATCTTAGATGCAAGCCATGACAATATTTAATCTTTTCAAATCATTTTTTTAATAAATAATAAATTCTAAAACTTGAAGTCAACTTTTATTCCTCATTTATTTTCAAAAATTCTTTTAATAGTTGTCACACTAATCTCACATATCTTTATGTCATACTTATATTGAATTTGACATATTTTTAAAAGAATTATAAAAGCTTTTGTTAAAATGCCCAAAACTTCAAACTTAATTTTAATATAAGTAATTGCTTTAAGCAAGGAACTAATATACAAAACAATACAATAGAGCATCCAACTAAATCTTTTATATAATTTTTTTTTATCTAGTAAATTGAATAAAATCTAATGTTTTGATTTAAGTTTACAATAATTTGTAATCTCATGGGTTAGTTTTAGTAGTTGAGTGTTGTAAATTACAAGCAAAAAATCATGAGGTAAAGTCCTTGGGATGACTGCCTCTGTAAATATTATTATTATTGAGTAAACCTCACTCGTTCCCACCAAATTAAGTTCTTAAAATACAACAGTTTGATAGTTGCAAAACCATTACATTTAAATACCTAAAGTGCCTGTTATCCCCGATTTCTAGGGATAACTAGGAGATCATGTCTCGAGGCCCACAGGTCCTAGACATGGAGTACCGAGAGTAGGATTGACCTGAGCATGGCCCTGGAGGGCCATCCTTCTTCTTCTCCGCCAGATTTGTCCTGTCAGCAACAACAACATCCATCACCATCGGCTTGGACCTACATTAGAGAAGACCCTTGCTCCATGAGGTAATTGGTCCAGGTATCATGGTATGTGTCATGTTTGATCGTTATAACCTTCTTATATATGCATCAGGTTCCTTACATTTCTGATGACTGCTTGGATCTTACACTAACCCACTTGACCATTGTTGGGGGGATTAACGGGGTGCCCTAGCAAGCTTGTATCCATGGGTTTTGGTTAGCCACCAGGGGGGACTTGAAGAGCCATCGTCCGCTCCCACCATACTATCACTTTACATCTTATCTCCCATACATCCATCCCATTCCCCTAGTCCGGGCATTAGGATGACCTACTTGAGGGGTTACACTTCGTCCTGTGGGAAGAAGGGGCTAAAGGCC
>ML780587.1:733267-762066 GCA_009831015.1 Picea engelmannii
ATGGTCCTCTTGTTGAGGGCTCGGTAATCAATGCACATTCTGAGGGTCCCATCCTTCTTCTTTACCAGCACTACAGAAGAAGCGAAAGGACTTGAACTCGGTCTGATGTGGCCCATCGCCAGTAGCTCCTTGATGGTCTTTTCTATCTCATCCTTATAGGCCTTGGGGTGCCTATATGGGGTGGTAATCACTGCTCGTACCCTCCTCTAACTCGATGGTGTGCTCAAAGCCCCTGTCTGGAGGCCTACCTGCAGGTATATCACCAAAGACCTTCTGGTGCTTCTTAAGCAAGGCCTTTATCTCTCTCGGAAAATTGGGCTCCCTGCCCTTGGGCTTCTGTACTGAAATCTGAAACTCTGCAACCCATGCAATGTCGTCCTGCCTCATCACTGCCTCCATCTTCTTTGCGGTCACTACCTTGGGAGGGTAAGTGTTCATGCCTCTCAAAACCACTCTCTTGCCATCCTGTCCCTGGAACTCCATCTCCATAGTCTGGTAGTTAGTGGAGTACTTCCCTAGGGAATATAACCACTGAACTCCCAATACCACATTGGTGTCAGGCACCTTCACCACGAAGAAGTCATCGGTAATCGTGTAGTTCCCTGGGCTCAATGTCATCCGTGGGACGTATCTGGTGCAGTTTAGGGTGTTCTCCCCCGGTATGATCACTGAAAAGCCCTCAAAGGCTTCGGTGGTAATGCCCTTCCGCTCTACCAATGAAGCATCGATAAAGTTGTGGGATGCCCCACCATCCACCAACACCGTCACTCTGTGTCCCTATACTCCTCCCCTCATCCTGAAGGTATGAAACCTGGGGATCCCTGAGAGTGATGCTATAGTCCCCTGATTCTCCATTGATGCTTGCTCTGCCTCTGCCATCGGTGGGTCCTCCTCCTGTCCCTGTTCTCCTACCTCCTCATCCTCCCCGCTATCTGAGAACACTTCTATGTAGTGTGCCTTGGCCTTGCCTGTACACCTGTGACCTGGTACCCATGGTTCCTGGCAACTGAAACACAACTTCTTCCTCCTTAGATCCTGCCTGGTAGCATCATCCATCCTGTTCTTGCCTATCCAATCCTTCTGTGGCTTTCCTGCCCAGTCTCTCTGCTGCTGTCTTGCGCCATCCCTTTGTGGTGGTCCCCTGTCATTGAACTTCGTAGGAAAGTTCGGTCTCGGGGTGAACTTGGGCTTGGGTATTGACTCCTGTAGGTCTCTAGCCCTGCTAACTGCATCCTGTAGCGAAGTAGGCTTGTAAGCCTTCACCCATCCTCGAAGTGGTTCAGTTAGCCCCTCTGTGAACATCACCAATCGGGCCTCGGAGATATCGGTGACCATCACTGATATCCTCTGGAAATCTGATATAAAGGCCTCTGCCGAACCAATTTGTTTCAACTGTGCCAAATCTCTGAAAGACAACTCGGGATCTCTCCTATCAAATCTATGCACCAGTCTCCCTGTAAACTCAACATAGGTGACAATATGGGCATGTCCCAGAGTGGACATCCCGTGGTACCACCAGTCCTGTGCCTCACCCTCCAAGTGCAATGTGGCCAATTTAATGGCATTGGTCTCCGCCATGGGGTTCAGCTGGAAGTAGGTGTCGAGCTTTTGCACCCAAGCTCGTGCAGTGCACTTCGACGTCCCATCGAAGTATGGTAAAGTGAGCTTGCCCACCGTGCGCTGTAACTCATAGTTCTGCATGGGACCCCTGTTGAAGAACCTCGACTTGTTTCTCCCCTTGAAGCTACAAAAATCGACAAAAGTCATAGCTTCTCTCAATTCTGCATCCATGGCCTTATATTCCTGGAAATAGGCTGCTAATGGCTCGTCCTGCTCTACCTGCCCTCCGATACCTATCTTCGGTGGTCCTAAGAACTTTGGCATGGTAGACCTAGGAATCTCACTGTAGTCGTGAGGGCGGTTCTGAGGGTTGGTCCTGGAAGTGATCACCTCAATCTGAGGTTTGTGTGTGTTTCTCCCTTCTTCCATCTGCCCTCTATTGCTTCTCTCTCCCTTTTCTTCACCATGCTTACTCCCTAGAGCATAACCTGTGACTCTGCCCATGAACTCTCGGGTCTCTCTCTGGCCCTCTGCAATATCCTGTAAGACTTTCATAAGCCCTTTGGTCAAACAGTCCTCTTTGTCCTCTGTCAGATTTGCATTTTTCCCTGGAGTGTCCTCCATTTCTCCTCTTCTGCCCTCTAAGCTCCTATACCTCCTACGCCTATAAGTGATGTTCTGCTGCCCCTCCTCAGTCATCAATGTCGCCCACAGCTGGCGAGGATCATGCTCTGATACCACTGAAATATTCTATGTTGTAAAAGTGGGAAAAACCCCTTTATTTTCGTGTTGGACTTTCGTCAAACACTTTGCATGCTTCTGTGTTTGACTGCTGTAGATGAATTTTAATTGGACAGCGATATGTTCCTTTGTTTTGTTTGTTGTTTATTGGTTTTCTAACCCCTTATACCTCCCCCGTGAAGTGTAAAAGGTATTATCTCAATATTGAACCAAACCCATAAAATTAATGATGAAAACAGTCACATTTAAATGAGCACATCCACTAAACACTGGCTGATTTTATTGAGTAATAAGGCTGAACCAATTACAATAAAAAATGAAGCAGAAATACCTCTCAAAGACGAATAGGGTGACTGTTGTATGAAACTTGGAACCTCAAATCACACACAGCCATTAGAAAATGTCCAAACTGCCCACACGTGTTGATAAAAGAGGAAGACGCATGTAAACATTGTACTGCCATCTGATTGGAATGGTTCTAGCAGCCCCTACTCGGTCATAAGCCTCTCACCATGCAACGGACAGCCAGCTAATGGAAGTCGACCAACAACAGTCTCCTCCTTGTCATTCCACGCAACACCAATGAGGAACACGCAGCTCCTGGAATAGAGAAACTCGGCCAGCAAAAAGGGAACACACAGCTCTAAGGATGATGACCCACAGGGACCCCACACGAAGGTCCACGCCCAACAAGTAGCCACGCCTTGGGGAGGTGAAGGATTCAGCCTTAATAGAAAACACACAGCCAATAAATGAAGAGTGCGCCCAACTCAAAGGAGACGCCCAACCCTTCACACGTGCCAAAGGAAAAACACCCTCTCTTCCCAAATCTGAAGATGAAGTTCTTCTCTGATGAATCTTCTCGAATCACAATGCCAATCCCTGCAAATGAGAAACCGGAATGGCTTCTCCAATCTCACAGCTAGGGCAGATAGTTTCACTACCGAATCCGAGCACTGAAATGGGTTTCCAGCTGAAATCCTCGCTAGCTCTCTGAGCTCTTCTCCAAACTCAATTTTTTAAAATGCCTTTTTTTTTTACCCTCCACCGTCCTTTTTCTCTTTCACTTTTCTTTTTCTCCATTAAAATATTCATTTAATTAATAATTGGAGAGAAATACCCTCAAAGAGGGGTTTAATATTAATAAACTCACTTTTCCTAAGTTTCACTTTATAATTCGAAAGTGACTTTACCAATATCATTTCCCTAACTCATCCGTCTAATGGTTTACGGGAAACTGTGTAAACCACCACGGTATTCTGACTGCCTAGGAGAAATGGGACATCACATAAAACCCCTCAATATCTCCCGAACTCTTTGTCACCCCTATCTGGCTACTTGGGTAGGCATAACACTCTGTAATGTTGTAATGTTATAATGTCCCAAAATGGGGACATTACAGATCCTTGAGAGTAGGTGTGTTACCATTTGTCCAAGACATTGTTCTTTCTACAACCATTGGCAATAAAGATCTATCAATCTCTTTTGGCAACCATTTCCATGTTCAAGTGTGAGAATTTCTACATTTCCATAGACTCTTACTTGTTATTATTGGTTAGTAGGAATTGAATAGTAGGATTCAAATTGCTTTTGTTTTCCTATTTACTGTCTTTCATTTATTATCAACTTCATATTAAGGAACTGGTCAATTTACTTAGTTGTTTAATCATAAAAACATAATTAATTTTTCATCAATTTTCGTGCACCTAGGAAGCATCTAGGTCATATAGGGTATTTAGTTTTCCATTCCTTTTCAAGTTTTTTGTCAAAAAATAGCAAGTTTAGCTTGCTGTTTTTTCTTATGAAGAAACAAGGGGAAACTAGCATTTTCTCAATTTGTGTGCATAGGATTATCGTCTAGGATCTTAAATCTGCATTTAATTAGTGTTTTCTGCATAAAAGCAGTGAGATAGCTTACTGTCCTGCACTGTATTCACACATAAATAGGATGTGTCCTAAACGTCCATTTGTACTGGTTTGCAATGCCCATTCATATTTAGTACTTAGTTCATCGATTTTGGCGTGTTTCTGACATTTTTAGAGTGTTTTTAGTTTGTTTTCCTACACTTATTTATTGTCTAATTTAGGCATACACTAAGCAATACTGCATTTAGAGCTGATTTTGAAATATCCTTGATCCAACTGATCTGGATATCTACTGCTGAACTAGTGTTTTGACTCTCAGATCTAATACTCTGGTGGTTTCTGGATGCGTTTTAGTTAATTGTTTAACATGCTTGGTGATTTTCACATGTGTGTTTCATTCAATTAATGTTTAAGTAGTATATATGAAGCATGTAAAATAAGGAACAAACCTCATCTCAATCATATGTATTATGAGGGAAAAAACAAGAAATACAATGATATGTTGAAAGCAAAGAAATAATCTTAAGCTAGATCTCGTGGATCGCCACTGGAATCCAAAGAAACTAGTACAAAATATCCGTGAACAAAAGATGTGGGTGGATCTGAACAAGCATGGATAGATCGGCAAAATGCAGTTCCATAAACTCACGACAACTGCTGCAAACATTGGAAAACTCGCCCTGGTGGCTATACTCGACAGATTCGCCTGGAAACTGTCCCAAACTGAGCGCCTTGGCCTCTAGGCTACTTCTAATAACTATCGGACTGAAGATCTGACCCCAGAAGCTTTGGATATCATCCCCTGGGGGGTTGCGCACCTCTTGGGCTTTGTGAGTGCGCCCTAATGATTCCATCGTTGGAATCCACTGCTATGTCTTGAAATCTGCGCCCTGGCCTCCTCTGTACTAGGTCTGAAGGGTTTCCTCTCATCTGATCTAGAATACCCTCTGTAACCCCAAAACGTCCCTCCTCAAGAGCTGTGCACTTCCTGGCTATTTGATGCGCCCTGAGAGATTCCACTGTTAGAATTTGATGACTAGTGGCTCAAAAGATGTGCCCTGGTTGATCCTAAACTGGGTCGGAAGGAATCTGCAAGATAAACCCTGGTCTCGTGCAGCTACACAAAACCCTCTCTAACCCTTGTGCCCTCCCTGTTTGAGTTGCGCAATCACTGTAAAAACTGAATACTCCTGAATGGCACGGTGAAATACCTGGATGGTATCTCCGATAGGCTAGGGTGTGTCTCTCAACACCGAAACCGATCAAAGTGGTGGTTTCCTCTAGAAATCCACAAAAAAACAAGAGGTCGATTCTCCTCCTTTGGAAACTCTCTCAACATCAAATCATAACATAATGAGGAATTAGGTCGAATTCCTTCCTTTATACCTTTCTCGATCTAATTCTCCGTTGACATCGCTTAAGCTAGGCGCTTTTCCTCCTAATGTGAGTGATTAATTAATTAAGTCTCCCTCTCAACACCTTTTTCTTCTATTTCTCTGTTGACTTTAGCTTAAGTGACTTTCCCTATGCTTTTTGGTATAATTCATCGTTTATCCACTAATTCACCCTTATTTCTCCTCTTGTTCCCTGTTTGTGTCTGACTATAGTCTACGAGAACAAATAGATTACTAAGTCACTCCCTGTTGGCCTACTCTTGGGAACGGGACATCATAGTCCTCGCTTCTCGAGATTGCTTGTCCTCAAGCAACATCAATCCTAGGTGCTGCAATATATGCTCTCCCTCCCATGTGGCATCTTCCACTGGAAGTCCCCTCCATCTAACCAAGCACTCCTGGATAACCCTGCTCCTTAATCTGCGCTCTCTTTGCTCGAGCACCTCCTCCGACACTAGCTCCAACTGACTCTCCTCATCCAAGGGTGGCAACTCCTTTGAAATGCTGACCTGCTGTCCCATTGCCTTTTTAAGGCAAGAAACGTGAAAGACGTTGGGGATCTTGCTACCCTCCTATAGCTCTAGATCATATGCCACCTCACCTACCCTCCTAATGACTCTGTATGGTCCATAAAACCTAGGCTCCAGCTTCTCTTCCCCGCTCCTTTTCAAGGAGCACTGTTTGTATGGTTGTAACCGCAGAAAAACCAAGTCCCCTACCTCGAAACTCCGCTCTATCCTTTGCCTGTATACATAGATCTTCTGCTGGTTCTGAGCTGCCTATAAGTTCTCCTTCACTGTCCGTAGGATCCTCTGACTCTTCTCAACTGAGTTGTTGGCTCCCGGGACCCTACTATCCCCAAACACAGTCTCCACAAAAGAGGGTGCATCGTATCCATACAATTCTCTAAATGGTGACATCCTGATAGACATATGGTAAGTTGTGTTGTAACAATACTCACCCATGTGCGCTGCTGCTGCCCCACATAGTTTCTTGGATAACCCTCCACCCATTTGTTGACAATCTTTGTCTGTCTATCTGTTTGTGGGTGGTAATTGGTACTCGTGGCTAGCTCTGTGCCCACCAACCGAAAGAGCTCCTGCCAAAACGCGCTGATGAAGCGCCCATCTCTATCACTGACTATCTTCCTCAGTAAACTGTGCAACCGAAAAACCTCTCTGAAAAATAGCTCTACGACCTGTAATGCCTTGTAGTCCTTGGGTATGGCAAAGAAGTGTGCAAAATTGGTTAGCCTGTCGACCACCACAAATATACAGTCCCTGCCTTGCACTCGAGGAAGTCCTGTAATGAAATCCATAGAAATCCTCTCCCATTTCTGTTCTAGAATGAGTACAGGTTGAAGTAACCCTGCGGGGTGTGTCTGCTCAAACTTGTTCTACTGACAAGTAGTGCTCTCCCGGATGTGTTTCAATACATCATCCTTGAGACCCTTCCATGAGAATCTCTCCTTGATCTGCCTGTAGGTCTTGAAGTACCCCTGATGCCCCGTTGCAGGCGAATCGTGACACACCTTCAAAATCTTCCCTTTCAAGGTAGATTCTGGAAACAAATAGATCCAGTCCTTGTAGAAAATGACATCGTCTAGTACCCAGTATCTATCATCAACCACTTGCCCATCCATCACCTCAAAAGAAAATTCGTTTTTGGAGTACTCCACCCACAAATGTGCCTTCCAATCAGTGCAAATATCCATCATCGAACACCCTGCTGGCCTCCTGGACAAGGCATTTGCTACAACGTTCCTCTTTCCCTTAACATACTCATTTTCAGTGTCAAAGGCTTGGATCTTCAAGACCCACTTCTGCTGTCTCTCACTGAGGTCTTTCTGATCCAGGAAATACTTGAAATTGTTGTGATCAATGTTCACTACAAATCTACTACCCACCAGATACATTCTTAATTTGGTTAAGGCATGCATGATTTCTAGCATTTCCTTGTCGTAGATAGAATAGAGTCTCTTCAACTCGTTGAGCTTCCTGCTCTTGAACACAATGGGATGGACTCCTTGCATCAAAATTGCTCTAATCCCCACCCCTGATGCGCACTCTAAGACAAACGATCGAGAAAAATTTGGAAGGGCTAGAAAAGGGCATGTGCTCGTAACCTCCTTCATTTTCTCAAATGTCTGTTCTGACTCCTCTATCCAATGAAAAGCACCCTTCTTGGTCAGATCTGTGAGCGGTGCTCCCAACTGTGAAAAGCCTCTGACAAACCACCTATAGTAACTGCATAACCCAAAGAATCCCTTCAATTCCGTGAGGTTCTTCGGTGTTGGCCAATCCAAAATGACCCTGATCTTCTCCCAATGAACATGTACTCCCTGCTCACTGATGATATGCCTCAAGTACAATAGTTCTCTCATCCCAAACTCATCTTTCGACTCCTTGGCATATAATGACTGTGCCTAAATAATGCCCAAGACCTCCTCCAAATGTGCCAGATGCTCATCCCACGTCTTGATGTAAATCAATATGTCATCGAAGAATACCAATAGGTAGTTCCTCAACTGCCCTCTGAAGATGTGGTTCATGCAAGAATGGAAAGTGGCAGGTGCATTGGTCAATCCAAACGGCATGACCAAGAACTTGAAATGTCGGAAATGGCATCTGAATGCTATCTTCTCTATCTCCTACTCCATGATGATGATCTGATGATATCCTGACCGTAGATCAATCTTGGTGAAGAAAACTGCCTCATGTAACTCGTCCATCAACTCATCTATGTGCGGAATGGGGTACATGTTCTTGATCGTTTTCTTGTTGAGAGATCTGTAATCAATGCACATCCTCAATGTGCCATCCTTCTTCAGTACCAGAATGACTGAAGAAGCGAAAGGACTCGTGTTGGGACTGATGTGCCCCATCGCAAGCAAATCCTTGATTGCTTTCTCAATCTCATCCTTAAATCTCTTGGGGTGCCTATAGAGCGCAGTGATCATCGGTGTAGCCCCTGCCTCATGTTATCGCACAATTTGTACTTGCCCAAAAGACCAAGGCAAGTGGATACAAAATTGGCGTAATTGGGAATAACATATCACTGCCACCTTAATAGGAGATTCCTTTCTATTTAGGAGTATGTCAAGACTACCCCAAGGGAGATGTCCCTGATGACCTGGGGGGTTTGAGAAGGCTAAGGCAAGTAATCACAAGGAAATCCTTCCCCTCTCACAGGTCACTCAAATCAAAGGTTTCTTTATGTCTTATAAAGATGAAGCAAATAGATAATATTGTGTACCTGCCTAGAACAAGACAACAAGGCAAACAAGGGGCACTTTCCAAGTACCAAATGATTGTTAGGGCTTCATAAGACATTTTCACTAAGCCTCTGTCTGGGACAAGCTTGGCAGGAATGCAAATGTTTCCCTGGGTGAGTATTAATGATTGCAACATTGTGCTGATATTCCAAGATTGATCAAATGGACTTGATCATGTGGGAATAGGCCCAGATGTAATCTTCGATGGACTGAAGATTCGAGTTGCTGCTAGATCTCCTATGTGTGAATTGCATCGGGCCTTGAAACTCTCACGAGTAGGTGAATAGTTAACTCACGAGTAGGTGAGTAGCCCCGATAAGCATCGGGTCGACTCTATCTCCACAGGAATTGGGCTGCAGACCAGGGAAGATAGGGAACATCTACATCCAGAGTAGATGTGCCCCGACGTAGTCTTCGACAGACTGAAGACTCGAGGTGCAATTCCACGT
This sequence comes from Picea engelmannii, assembly GCA_009831015.1. Lineage (NCBI taxonomy): Eukaryota > Viridiplantae > Streptophyta > Pinopsida > Pinales > Pinaceae > Picea > Picea engelmannii. Next base: position 742,552 of record ML780587.1, read on the forward strand.
GTCCGATAGCATCGAGTTGAATGCATTCATGGAGTGGTCCTATGAGAGGATCACCATGAGGTGTTTGTGGCTCCGATGTGGTCATAATTCTTGTCATGGGACAAGAACGACTTGAGGTGCTAGAGACACGTCTCTGATAGCATCGAGCTAAATGCATTCACGGAGTGATCCTATGAGAGGATCAACTATGAGGTGAATGTGGCTCTAATGAGGTCATGATTCTTGTCATGGGACAAGAATGACCTGAGGTGCTAGACACATGGTGGTGGAGATGGATCATCAATATAGCTAAATGAGGCTCATGGACATTATGATATTGTCTATGACAAAAGAATACCAAGAACAAGTACGGCGATATGTTTTGATGATTGCTACCAGATGATGCTGATAGTAATGATGATACTTATGATGATGCTACCTGTAGAATGGTCTACAAGACTATGTGAGTCTTGCCCATGCCATGTGAAGATGGATGGATGTGTTTGAGACCATTAATACCTCCCTAGCTAAGAGGGAGTGTTGATATTATGGTAGCTGCGAGAGGTATTAACCTCCATATGTAACCTTTGACTAGAATAGAATATTCCGGAAGCAAGAGAAACCTTGACAGATCTGTGAAAACCCTAGAAGACATGTCGACCTAGGAGAATATATAATATTAAGGTATTATCTTGCAGGAAGACAAGTCGGCCTCACAGGAAAAAGATAAACAAAAAATATAATTATCAGAAAGTCAGGTGGGCCCAACCAGAAAAGTCACTAGACAGATTAATATAAATAGAGGACGTCTTGGCTCATTTGTTCACTCACTCTCACTCAGGAAACTAGAAACAATGTGCAAGTTTGGAGGAGGAGTGACATCAACTGTAGTTGTACGGTTTTCTCTTGTTTAATTTTTCTGGTACTTTCTCTTGTGCGCTACCCTTGGAAAAGGTGCGCTCTCTCGGTTATTTATTAGTTATGGTGTGGCTTCCTGGAATAATTCTTTATGTCAAAGGTTAAGGTGCTCGTGGGTGGCTGTGTGCCTATGGTTGGGTGACAATGGTGTAGCATTGTCTATGGTGAAACGAGCACAACATTCTAACAAAAATAATCATCATTTCTCATATTAGACAATGCATATATCAGATGTTGCTTCAATGTTAGTTATTCATTAACTTTAGTTTATTTTAATCCCAAGAAAATATATTTCCATTACCAGTGGTGTACGTCGTGAATCAGCGAGGCCCAGCTCAACACGTATCTGGTCTATTTTTGCTCGTCTTTCCTTTCGACGAAGCTTTCTACCTTCTCCTCTTAGGATAGCAGCAGCATCTTCGACTCCCAAAAATCCCTTGTCAGATTCTTTCTCTTCCTGCACACAACCACAATTTCTTTGATTACCATTCCAATGGTGACTGTAAGTGTCACATCCTAGATATTATAAACTTAAAATCCTATATTTATTTTTATTTTATTGAAGATTACTTCACATATTTACAAAAGATATTTACATCAGGAGAAAACAAAGAGAAAAAGGGTATATACAATGGTTTTGCTCATCAAGGAAACATATATTTATTATCCACTACATACTGAGAATGAGAACAATCAATTGTCTATACTCACCAAGTACAAAATATGACAGACTGCTAGTAACCATTGTTAGATTTTCTTTAATTTTTATTAGCAATAGATTTACCATAGCATTTTGATCTTCTTTTAACATTCAATAACCATATACTAAAATATAAGCAACAAATAAACAAGCATAAGACGACACAGAGATTTATCGTGGGAAAACCCAACGAACTTTTCTTACAGAGAATCTTTTTGATAATACAATGCAACCATGAACAAGCTCTATTCACAAGAGCAAAACCAACAATGAAGAAACCCTGATAACAAGTACTGATCTCTTCTTCTTGTCAAACCCTAGCAAGGGTAAACAACTAAGCAACACCACAGAACTGGTGCAAGATAGGCGCATCACTAAAGCAAGATAGTGCACCACAAAACTGACACAATTGGCAATTGTAACTGCAGCTGACAACTGGCACGAAGCAACTGAGAAACACCACACAATCTTAGTGCAACTCTTCTAGAGATAGTGCACAAGAGAAATCACCAAGAACCACTAAGAACATCCTTCCCCAAGTGGGGCGCACTCTCCAAGAGAACCAGAGAACCGAAAATAGCGAAACTGCCACAACTGCAATTGCCAGCTGCCTAGTGCGCACTGTAGAAGGAGAATTGTCTGGCTGTACAAATGAAATGATCCAGTCCTGTATTTATACTAATCTGGATGCCTGTCTGGGGTCGACTTCTTATTCTAGGTTTTCGAATTTACTTTATTATTTTTGTGGGTCAACTTCTCTTCCTAGAAATTATATTTGCACTTTATTATTTTCCTGTGGGCCGACTTCTCTTTCTGGAAATTATATTTCCACTTTATTATATTCCTATGGGCCGACTTCTCTTTCGAGGTGTTCTTCAACTATTCAATGGTCTTCCTTTAAGTTCTTGGAATCTTCTTTTCTAAGAAAAGTTGTTTAGGAAGGAATACCTCCCGCTGCTACCAAAACATCAACACTCCCTCTTAGCTAGGGAGGTATTCTTCCATGATGTTCTTCTTCTAATAGTCCCAATCACACCCATCCATTTCACATGGCATGGGAAAGACTACCACCATAGTCTTACGACTACGCTGCAAACATCTAGCAGTCCAAGACTACCACCATAGTCTCATGACTATGTTATGAGCATCTAGTAGTCCAAGACTACCACCATAGTCTTACGACTACGCTATGAGCATCTAGTAGTCCAAGACTACCACCATAGTCTCATGACTACGCTATGATGTTTCTCCTCTCCTAGTAGTCCCAATCACACCCATCCACTTCACATGGTATGGGAAAGACTACTACCATAGCCCCAAGGCTACGCTATGGTCCCAATCACACCTAGCCATTTCACATGGCGTAGGCAAGACCATGCTACAAGTCCCAATCACACCTAGCCACTTCACATGGCGTAGGCAAGACTTGTACCAAGCTACTCATTACTCCCTCAGTCACTTCACATGACTGATCTAGGAAACCCTTGGCCAAAGGGAGAGCCCGCAGTAGGAGAAACATCACAACTACCTCTCAACGAGGGTGGACATTTGGCATCACGCAAAGCTTGTCTCTGAAGTGCTCATTCTTCAACCTAGACAAAGGCTTGGTGAGAATGTTCGTTATTTGCTCATCTATGGATATGTACCGGAGCTCCATTGCTCCTTTCTACACCATGTCTCGGATGTAATGGTATTTGATCTCTATATGCTTTGACTTGTCATGCAAGACTGGATTCTCTGAAAGCTTCACACAACTTTGATTATCACAATATATCAAAGTTGGCTCCAACTCTAGATCAAAGAACGCTGCAAACAACTTCCGAAGCCACACAGTTTCACGGCTTGCAACACTGGCTGTTATATATTATGCCTCTGTTGTACTGAGTGCCATTGACATCTAATTCTGCTTAACCATGAGATCATACCTAATCCCAAACTGAAGCAACATCCTAATGTGATTTTCTCGTCCACTGCACTCTTTGCCTGGTCAGAGTCTATATAACCTTGCAACTTTACTTCACCGTTTGAGACATATTTGAGTCCATATCAAACTGTACCATGCAGGTACCTCAACACATGCTTTGCTGCTATCCAATGTACATGTCTAGGCTCAACCATGTACCGACTCAATGTGTTCACTGCAAAGCATATATCCGACCTGGTGTTAATCAGATACATCAAGGATCTGATCAACTGTCTGTACATCGTGGGATCAACCAAATCTGAAGAGGAATCACTCAAGAGCTTTAGATTCGCAACCATAGGTGTGGCCATGGACTAGCAGTCCATCATCTTGAATCTTTGCAGGATCTCAACTGTATATTTTCCTTGGCTAAGGAAAATCTCATCTGGTCTCTGCCACACCTCTAATCCCAAGAAATAGTGCATCAAACCCAGATCCTTCATTTCAAACTCTGAAGTGAGCTCCCTCTTGCACCCATTTATGAGCTTCTCATCCCCTTTAAGAAACAGGGTATCCACATATAGTACCAATATCAATGGGCAACCATCTTCAACCTTGTAGTAAAGGTTGGGATCTGCATCACTCTTGGTAAACCCCAGGCTCATTAGATAACTGTCTATTCTGGCATACCATGCCTCGGGTGCCTGCTTAAGCCCGTACAAAGATTTCTTCATGGGACTCCATCCCATAGATAAACAAACTTTGTAGTTGCTCTATGTACACTTCTTCAATTACACCATTCAAGAAAGAAGTCTTGGCATCCATCCCATAACAGATGCAATAGAAATAATAGTCCTAATGGAAGTGTACCTTACTACTGGAGCAAATGTCTCATCACAATCTTCTCCCTCTTTCTAAGAGAATCCTCTAGCCACAAATCTCGCTTTGTACTTCTCTATGCTGCCATTTGCAACATGTTTGATCTTGTAGATCCACTTGGAAGTCACCACTGACTTCCCATCTAGTCTTGGAACCACTTCCCACACATCATTCTTCATGATGGATTGATACTCTTCCATCATGGCACCCTTCCACACTTGTTGCTTAGCAACTTCCTCATAAGTGGAAGGTTTTGAATCAATGATCTTACTCATCAGTGCCTCATAGCTGGAAAACTTGTGTGGTCTCTTGCTCCCTCTGAAAGAGCCTCTGGGAGTTGTATGCTTCTCTGCTTCCTTCAAGGTGCTCCAGAGCCATGTAACTTCTCTGGGTGGATCTACCGATATCTCTGACTCTACTATGTCATTCTGATCTTCTAGGATATGTTCTTATGGAGTAGAGTCCATCATCATTGCTTTCTAGCAAGTAATGGTCCTGGTGGAAGTGTACCAGGTGACTGGAGCAAACGCCTTCTCATGGTCCACTCCCTCTGGGTTGACTGACTCTCTCTGAGATCGGGCTCAATCTGAGTCTACATGCTCCCTCTGGAACTTGACTCCTTCTGAGTCTATACAATCTCGGAGCCATCTCCTCCCTCTACATTTGCTGACCTTCTCTGAAGTCAGATCTCTTATGAATTGTACTGAGAGACTGCTCCTCCCTACTGGATCCTGAGGGCTGACTCCCTCTAAACTTTGGGATCCTTCTGAGTTGGTACTTGGTGGGGCCACCTGCCTCACCACTGGTGGAGCCATCTACCCCTCCTCATGACATGGTTCATCAATGCCATATAACTGCATGCATTTTGCATCCTGCAAAGTACCATGGGACCATGCTGGTCTCTTCCTGGTCACTGCAACGTCTCTAGGTAGGCCCTTCTGGGTCTACTTGACTCTTCCTGATGATCTGAAGAGTGAACAACTGAACTTAAAGGGATATGTACGGTCAACCTTCGGAGCCTTCTGCTCCTCTCAATAAATCTCCATGTGGAACGCTCTGTGTCCCACAAAAGTATCCTTCTTTCTTGAGGGTTTTAACTTTGTCCTTGTTATTGTTGAAATATTGTAACTTCGAAGAATATTTTAATTATAATTGAGTTATTATCTTATAGATCAAATCCCCTTTTGTGGATTGATCATGTTGGGTCTTGTATAAGACCAAATCCCCTTTTGTGGATTGGTCAAACCATATTTATATGGTGGTATTTGTAAAGTCGGCCCCTAGGGTTTATAAAGTGGTTTTAACCACTCTTCGAAGAAGTCGGCCCTGCTAGGTGAAGAGACATAACCCTAGCAACTCCTCAACTTGTATTTATAAGTGAGGATGGCACCTCATTTGTTCACTCTCTCACTCACACTTCTAGTGCACATCTTTTGAAGGAAGTTGCAGTTGCAAGAAGGAGAAGGGAGGCTCATGCTCAGTCCTAGTCCATTCTTGGTGGTCTAGTCTTAAGTCTTGGCATTGTATTGGCAATCTATTATTGAGGAAGTTTTTGCTGGGTTTTCTCCCCCATGAGGGTTTCCCAGGATAAAATGCTATGTACCTTGTGATTGTGTTTCTTTCAGTGATCCTACTTATGTTGTTCTTTTGGAAATGCTCTAGAAAATTGAAAAGAACCTAATAACAACTCTAAATTTAACATGGTATCAAAGCTTGACTGAATAGAGCACCTTTCACTGGGTATCCAAAAACGTCACTGTTGTCGTACAAGAAAAGTAGGGCTTTTTATTGAAGATAATTTTTTGATAAAAAACCAACGAGGGAAGTGCGCCCTACCCTAGCGCATCATTTGGCAGCTTGAGCACACCTTTTCAGCGGCCATAGCCTTCGGAAAGTCAAACCCTAGTTTTGACTGGTACCAGAAAACCAGGAAACCAGGAAACCAGAACCAGTACCAATCTAGATTTGCGCAGGTCAAGTTTCAAGGGGTAAAACTTTGAATTTTTTAAAACAAACAGCTCCAACCTACTCACCTCAGCCCAATGCATCTCTTGGTAAGTTCAGATTCATTTTCTGAGCACTTTCATTTTCTGGTCATTTTCCTAGCTCCAGGTCAAGATGTCTGCAAGCACCAAGCTTGTTCACAAGTTAAAAGGTGTGGAAAACTTTCGTGCTTGGAAGTATAGAATTGGACTCATTCTTGAAGAGAATGACCTTGCAAAATTCATAAATGAAAATGTACCAGAACCCGAAGAAGATGCAGCAAAAGCAAAGTACAAATAGGATATGGTTAGGGCCAAAAGGATCATTGCAGACTCCATTAAAGATCACTTGATCCCTCAAGTGTCTTCTAAGAATACTCCAAAAGAGATGTTTGATGCCCTAAACAGAATGTATGAAGGAAAGAACATCAACCGAAAGATGAACTTGAGAGCCCAACTCAAGAATACAAAGATGCAGAGAGGTGAAACAGTTCAAGACTATTTCTCTAGGGTTATTCATTTCAAAGAACAATTAGAAGCAATTGGAGACAACTTGGATGAAGATGAACTCATCATGACAACACTTAATGGTCTCACAAGACCTTGGGATGCCTTCATCCAAACTATCTGTGCAAGAAAGGAGAAACTCCATTTTGACAGTCTATGGGAAGAGTGTGTTCAAGAAGAAGCAAGAGTAGCCAACTGAGAAGTCATACTATTAAGGGATGGAGACCAAGCCCTGGTTGCTCATGCTAAAGGAGGAAAGAAAAGGTCTCATTTCCAAAAGGAGACCCACATTCATAAAGAATCTCACTCCCCAAAGAGATTCACCCATTTCCATAAAGAATTTCACCCTCCAAGGAGATTCCAGAAATATCATAAGGGTCAAAGAAAAGAAAAATATTTCTCCTCTTATCAATGTTATCATTGTGATAAGATGGGACACATTGCTAAGAATTGTCCTGCCAGAAGGGAAGAATACAAGAAGAGAAATAACAAAAGACATAATGCCCATGTAGTTGAATATGATGAGCCACCCACGAAGTTGACTAAAGAAGAGATTGAATATTATATTTTATTTTTCGCCCTCTCAGGATCTGTGGCACCTGGAGAGGATACTTGTCTCATAGACAGTGGTGCCTCTAAGCACATGACAGGTTAGAGAGACATTCTCTCTAGCCTTACAGAAAAGGACTTTCACCAGAAAGTTTCACTTGGAGATGATTAGCAGTACCCTATCAAAGGAATGGGAGAATCCACCTATAAACTTGATTCAGGGACTCCAATGAGAATGAAGGATGTACTGTATGTACCAGGTTTGACAAAGAACTTACCTTCTATCTCAGCTTTAGATAAGAAAGGTTTCAGGGTTGCATTCATAGATGGTGAAGTTCTTATGTGGCCTAAAGGAAAAACCATAGAAGATGCAATTGTTATTGGAATAGAAGAAGGTGGTTTGTACAAGTTAAAAGGTCACTCAAATGCAGCCTTGACTCACTCCACTGAGAGTCCTTGTGAACTTTGGCATAGAAAACTAGCTCACATCAACTACAAGCCTTACCATATGTAAGCAAGGTAGTTATAGGTTTACCAGAATTCAAGGTTGATCATGAAGGTGTATGCAAGGGATGTGCACAAGGAAAGAGCATAAAGAATCCTTTCCCAAAGATCGACAACAAAGAAGAAGGAATATTGGAGCTCATCCACTCAGATGTATGTGGTCCAATGCCATCAACCTCTCTAAGTGGGTATGTATACTATGTGTCATTTATTGATGATTACTCTCGTAAGACTTGGGTTTATTTCTTGAAATCAAAAGATGAACTACTCGAAAAGTTCAAGGAATTTAAAGCCTTGGTAGAAAATCTCTCCGAAAGAAAAATCAAGATACTCAAGTCAGATAATGGAGGAGAGTACACCTCAAATGAATTTGGAAGCTTTTGCAGAGATGACGGGATTAAGAGGGAGCTCACCACTCTCTATAATCCTCAACAAAATGGTGTAGCAGAAAGAAAGAATAAAACAATTATGGAAGCAGTGAAGACTATGATTCACGATCAAGATCTTCCAATGCACTTATGGGTTGAAGCAGCAAGAACAACAATTTATGTCCAAAATAGATTATCCCATAGTGCACTCGGATTCAAAACTCTCGAAGAAATGTTCACCGGGAAGAATCCAGAAGTAATCCATCTAAAAATATTTGGTTGTCCAGTGTTTGTACACATTTCGAAAGAAAGGAGAACTAAGCTGGATCCTTTAGGAAACAAGGGAATATTTGTTGGATAATGTGAGGTCTCTAAGGCCTTCAGAACTTACATACCAGGTTACCATCATATTGAGATCAACATAGATGTAACCTTTGATGAAGATGCAACACTCAAAAGATCAAGGAAATGCCAACTTGAAGAAGTATATGAAGAAGAACCTGTAGCTCCAAGAGTTGCAGAACCAATAAAGGAAGTTACAGTTACCCCTGATGATGAGATTCCAGAAGATCATGATATGATATAATCTCAAGAACCTCCCTGGATGACGATCTCTCACAAGAGAAAGCCAACTTGGGCGAGGGAACTTATTCAAGATGGAGAGAAGTATGGTTCCCCAGAAGGAACCAAGAGACAAAGCATGAAACCTAAGCCATTCTCCAGTTATATGGCCTTGATGTGTGATCTCATAGAAAAGGAACCTACTTGCTATGAAGAAGCCATTCAAAAGAAAGAATGCGTGGATGCCATGACAAAAGAATAACAGTCCATTATAAAGAATGATGTATGGGAAGTAGTTCCCAGACCAAAGAACAAAGATGCGGTCTTCCAAATGGATATACAAGATAAAACATGCAGCAAACGAAAGTATTGAAAAACATAAAGCAAGATTTGTGGCTCATGGTTTTTCTCAAAAGGAAGGTATTGATTATGAAGAGATGTTTGCTCATGTAGCTAGATACACTTCTATCAGAACCATCATAGCTCTTGCAACCAAAATGAAGTGGAAGTTACACCAAATGGATGTGAAAACAACCTTCTTAAATGGCGTTATTGAATAAGTGTATATAGAACTACCACAAGGGTTTGAAGTTGAAGACAAAAAGACTCATGTCTGCAGATTAAAGAAAGCTCTGTACGGATGGAAGTAAGCTCCCAGAGCTTGGTATGGCAGAATTGATAGTTTCCTAACGAGCTTGGGCTTTACCAAGAGTAAATTTAATTCTAACCTTTACTTCAAGGTTATGAATGATGAGCCAGTTATATTGCTACTGTATGTGGAGGACTTATTCTTAATAGGAGAAGAAAAGCTCATCACAGATTGTAAGAAGAAGCTCGCTGCAGAATTTGAGATGAAAGACTTAGGCCTGATGCATTATTTCTTAGGTCTTGAAGTTTGGCAGAGCCCAGAGAAGATCTTCCTTAACCAAGGGAAGTATGCAGTTGAAATACTGAAGAGATTTGACTTGTTGGAATGTAAATTCATGAACACACCCATGGAAACAAAGTTGAAGCTTTGTCAGAATTGGTTGATGCTACTCTATATAGACAGATTATTGGTTCGTTGATGTATTTGATAAATACCAGACCAGATATATGCTTTGTTGTGAACACCTTGAGTCAGTATCTGGTAGAGCCCAAACGTGTTCACCTTGTAGCTGCAAAGCATGTGATGAGATACCTTAAGGGTACATTGGACTATGGTCTCTGTTATACTGGAGATCATGACTTCAGATTGTGTGGTTATACTGATTCAAATTGGGTTGGAAGTGTTTCTGATAGAAAGGGCACTTCAGGATGTTGTTTTAGTCTGAGGTCAACCATGACTTCATGGCAGAGCAAGAAGCAATCTAGTATTGCTCTCAGCACGACAAAAGAGGAATACATTGCAGCATGTTCCGCCAGTTGTGAAGCCATATGGCTTCGGAAGTTGTTGACAGGTCTATTCGATCTGGAGATGGAAGCCACTGTGATTCTATGTGATAACCAAAGTTGCATAGAGATGATGGAAAACCTAGTGTTCCATGAGAAGTCAAAGCACATAGAGATCTGGTATCACTACATTCATGATATGGTGCAAAGGGGAGTTGTAAAGCTCCAATATGTTGTCACAAATGAGCAGGTTGCAGATGTGTTGACCAAGCCTCTGTCCCGTGTGAAGGTTGAGTTCTTCCGAGACAAGCTTGGTGTTGTCCGAAAGGACCTCCCTCGAAAAGAGGAGTGATGATGATGATACTATGGTATCCTGACCAACAACGGGTAGCTACTTTAGGATTTTATATCCTAGGGGATTGATCATCCCTGGGAAGATCCTGAAGGTTCGATAAGGACGGTCTGTCAGAGTACATGTGCATGTATATGCCAATTGTGGTTAGTAGTGGTGGCTTCGTTAGGATTTTATATACTAGGGAATCTTTTGATTCTTGGGCAGATCCTAAAGGTCCGGTAAGGATGGTCTGTCAGAGTACCACGGGGTAGCTCCATTAGGATTTTATATCCTAGGGAATCTTATGATTCCTGGGCAGATCCCGAAGGTCCGATAAGGACGGTCTGTCAGAGTACCACAAAATGTTGTTGTTGCACCTCCCTCATTCTGTTGCCATATGATGATGATGTTGTTTCAACCTCGTGTTGTTGTTGATGATGTTGTATCAGCCTCATGCTATTGATGATGCTCTTGTAATAGCCTCATAGTGTTGATGATAGTGTTGGTGATGTTGTTTCTTAAGTGTTATGCTAGTTCATGTTGATGTTTCAGCTTCATACAGATGATGATGATGATGATGTGTTAAATTTATAGCAGTTGCAAGAGCCATTCTCTGGGAGGATGGCAAAGACCCTAATTACGGTCTAGGGCCCCCAGTGCACTCCTGGGGTATTTGGTCTGGGATCAAACAGTCAATGCCATGGCAAAAGACCCTTCTTAGGGCCCCCATTATATGACTGGGGTTCTTAGTCTGAGACTAAGCAGCTAAAGCCCCTAGATATGTCTAGGGCCCCTGGAAATGTCTAGGGTACCCATGCCTGAGGCATGGGTTGATCCATGGTCTTGTACCATGGTGGAAAAGACCCTTGTGAGGGCCCCCAGTATACGACTGGGGTTCTTGGTGAACAACCAAGCAGTAAAGACCCCTGAGAGGGCCCCCAGTATACGACTGGGGTTCTTGGTCTAGGACCAAGCAGTTAAAGTCCCTAGATAAGCCTAGGGCCTCTGGAAATGTCCAGGGTACCCATGCATACGGCATGGGTTGATCCTTGGTCTCTGACCTTGGTGGATAAGACCCCAGAAAAAGTTCTGGGGCTACTTGATCCTCTATCAAGTATTTTGATGGTACATGACCTTCCATGAAGAAGGACATAACCACATGAGGGATAAGTCCCATATGCAGTGATGATAAAGTAATAGGTTCACCATGTTAGATGAAGAAATGAGTATTGCCACCTAGCTAACCCTCTCTTACCCTTGCTTGTGTTGGTTTGGGGTTTTTGTTGTTTTTGGTCAAGGGTTAAAGTAAAATAAATTTAAAATGTTAATTACAACATGTTTAAATTTAATTTTAAACATGTTGTTTTAATTTAATTTATTTTAACTTAACCTTACCTTTAATCCCTTGCCCTACCCTTGCCCTAACCTAAAACTATAAAAGAAACCCCTACCCCTCTCATTCTATTACACTAGATCTCATTCTTTGTTTTGATGTGAATGGATTCTCTTGTAGCTGCGGCCCCTTCTTCTGTTGATGTATTTTGGTAAGTCTGCTGCAGGGTTTGTAAGGCTGCAGCCCTCCTTTACTGGTGAAGACCTTTTCCTTGCTGCGGCCTCTTGTATTTTTTGTTGGGGGTTTGTGTAAAGTGCAGCCATCCCTTCTATCTGCTGTGTGGAGTGAGAGTGAAGTGGCTCAGTCCTTCCCATTGCTGCTGTAGGTGACTCGGCCCACTCCTTTGCTGTCTGAAAATTGTTGCGGCCCCTTTTCAGCTAGTGAAATTTTCCTTTTGCTGTAGCATATCCTCCTTTGCTCTTGTAGTTGCTGTATGGAGGTGTAGCGGCTCCTTTGTGAGGGCTGTTAGTGCTGCGGCTCACCTTTAAATCTGCTGTGGGAGAGATATCAGAGTGCAGCCCTCTATGTCTTATGCTGTGTGGGCTTTACAAGGTTTGACCCTTTCTTTTCTGTGGGAAATCTGATTCAGTTTGGCTCCTTCTTGCTGCCTTCATACACCTGTAGGGTGCGGCCTCTTCCCACAACAGTAGGGTTCTTACTACAAGCCTTAACTTCTCAAATGACTGAAGGTTATCATGTGTGTAAGGTTGATTGATATAAGGGTTCACCCACAGTCATGTTGTGCAGTGCCCTTGTAACCTCTTCTATAGTTACTTGGGGTAAGAGTTTCATTGTTTGATTCTCTGAGTGAGGGTTTGAGTATTTATAATCACTGTTGGGATGTTGTCTTCTTCCTTCCTGTGTAAGGGTTTTGTCCATAACTATTATGTGTGAGGGTTTGTATGCATTCACCTACTGTTAGTATGAGGGTTTGACAGCGTGAGGTCTTTGTGGCCCTATACCTTTGGTGGCAAGAAAGTTTCTTCATCTATTGGCAAAGGGATCCAACCTATAAGGAGGATCTATGAACTGAACCTTTGTCTGAGCATAATTATAAATGGTTCTTTATCCTTCTTGTTGGCTGTGACTTCTTCAGAGGTAAGGTTCAGAACAAGGTATGCTATCTACTCATCATTTTTCAGATCTGGTATATTGTTTTGAGTTCTTTACTGTCTGATCTATCTAGATCTATGTTCCAGCATTAACAGTTATTAGATCTAAACAATACATTAAGTTTACCTCTGTGTTTCTACAGTTTGATTGATGGTTTAATGATCAGATTGGTTTTAAGTTTAGATCTGCATGTTTCTATCTATTTTGAGTTTAGATCTGCAATTGAATTCAGATTTGTATTACAGTCATACTCTTTAGATCTCCTAGATCTGTACAAGTAGTGGAGATTGATATCTAAACTCTAGATCTAGTTGTTTTACCTTTTGAATTTTAAAAGATATTACTGCTATGCTCTACTACACAAATTCCAACATGATGCTACTCCAGCTCCATGCTGTGAATGATGATGATATTGATGATGAAAAAAACGTTCGATGATTTGTACATATGCCAGTCAGTGTTCTGGATGCTGATTATGTTGCTGCCCTCTCTCTCTCCTGATGATATTGTATTGGGTTATGTCAGTAGAATACCCTTCTCGTTAAGGGGGAGTGTTGAAATATTGTAACTTCAAAGAATATTCTAATTATAATTGAGTTATTATCTTATAGATCAAATCCCCTTTTGTGGATTGATCATGTCGTCTCTTGTATAAGACCAAATCCCCTTTTGTGGATTGGTCAAACCATATTTATATGGTGGTATTTGTAAACTCGACCTTAGGGTTTATAAAGTGGTTTTAAGCACTCTTGGAAGAAGTCAACCCTGCTAAGTGAAGAGACATAACACTAGCGCCTCCTCAACTAGTATTTATAAGTGAGGATGGCGTCTCATTTGTTCATTCACTCACTCACACTTCTAGTGCACATCTTTTGAAGGAAGTTGCAGTTGCAAGAAGGAGAAGAGAGGCGCATGCTCAGTCCTAGTCTATTCTTGGTGGTTTGGTCTTAAGTCTTGGCATTTTATTGGCAATCTATTATTGAGGAAGTTTTTGTTGGGTTTTCTCCCTCATGAGGGTTTCCTGGGATAAACTTTGTGTACCTTCTGATTGTGTTTCTTTCAATGATCCTGCTTATGCTATTGTTTTGGAAATTCTCTAGAAAATTAAAAAGAACCTAATAACAACTCTAAATTTAACAGTTATCCCCATTTTGTGGGATAACTAAGGAGATGATGTCTCAAGGCCCTAAGATTGCAGACATGGAGTACCAAGAGACAACTTGACTAGCAATGTCCACTCGCACATACAGAAACCCACATCACCACCACAACTCCAGGTTGATCACAATGGTATCCACCACATCAGCTAGCCTCCTGAAGACATTGGGTCTTGCTCCATGAGGTACAAGTTAGGTATTATGGTGAGTTTCATTTAAATATTTGAGGCATTTGAGTTTGTTGCATCTATTACTGCTTTTGATTATGTGACATTTGCTTGGACATTATGCTCTTTGCCTTGTTTCACCTTGGTAGTTGACATTGTGCCCTAGTAAGTGGGTCACCCTTAGGGATAGGTATGCTATTGGGAGGTCCTTTTGACGAGTCATCGTGCCATTCCCGACCATACTTGTCACTTTCCAAACTTCATCCCCTCATCTCCTCACCTTTTGGGTTTTTTGGGTGTACTGGCCCAAGAAGGGGTTGTGCCTCACTTCATGGGAAGAAGGGGTTGAAGGCCCAAAGGCTTGTAACTGGAAAAAGATAAAAGAGTGATCATGAGCCTTCTAGATGCTCGCCCAAAGAGGTCTTGAGAGCAATGAAAAGCTTCTCCTAAATCAAAGACCTGCAAAAGAAAACACATAACATAAATGTCCCACTTGATTGAGGGATTTACACAAAGCACGTTACAAGCTAGACTATACCCCCATGGCATTATGTGTACTTCTCCCTTCAAGCGACACTTCGATACTACCCCCCAAGCTAATTGATTCACCCTAGAGAGTACCCAGTGATCGGACCTTAATTAATTAATGGCAATAAATGGGCTTGGAAAAAGGATGCATTGAAAATAAAGGTGCAACACACCCTCTACAAAGGCACCCATAAGTGAGACACTACAACCCCTTGTATGTCATGAACCCCATGCCCAAACGTTTTCCCCTCATCCATGACACCTCATCCACATGACTTAGAAGGAGGTCCCCTCAGGAAACACCCCTAAACTTGAGGAACGATTCACCCAATAGGTCGTTTTGTCAACCCTCCCATACCTAAACTTAGAAAATTGCATAGGGTCTTTGAGCATTAGTTTATTTTGATGAGGTGGTTTGGATATACTTTCTTAGATGGCTCTTTTATTGATTTGATTTACTCATCATGATGCTTTGACTTGACATCCTTGGAGGGCGTATCCATTTGTCTTTGTAGGACCCAACTGGTGGACAGTTTTGGAGGAACAAGCCTAACTTGGGCTTCCATGGGGCTTGAAGCCCACAGGTTGGATGCCAAGGGCCCACATGCTAGATCACAGAGACATGACTTTGGAGGCCTAGAAGACACCTTGGATGACCTCACCATGGCCTCACAACTCAAATGACTTGCTTTGGAGGCCAAAAATGTCACCTTAAGGGGTTTGACGTCATGCTTGAGGGGGTTTTGAGTGGTGATGAGGACATATGGCACGTCTTGAAAGAAGGAGGCTTTGAACCATGAGGAAAAGGCTTGGATGAATGACATGTGGCCTAGCCATGCATCCCCAACTCCAACGACTTGCTCCAAGTGCCATATCATTGCCCTAAAGAGGGGTGACGTCTTGTGCTAGGGTTTTCTTTATGTGCAAATTAGAATTAAAATATTATTATTTGGTTTAAGTTGTTGACCCTTATCTTATGTTTTACCCAAATTTATGTGGACAAACTATGTTTTAAACATTTTGTATAAATAGAGATCATGTGAATCTCATTTTTTAACATAACTCTCCCATTGCGAGAAGTATTTGGCTAAAATTTGCACTCTCTTTGGGAAACCTCTTCTCTCTTGTGCTCTTGTCTTGGTTTCTTATTGCTATTGGCGGAATAAGTAGTGTGTTGCCCCTCTTGGAGCTTTTCTTTATCATTTATGGTGGATTTATCTTGGTAAGAGCAGGTTTATCTTGTCATTTCTTGGACTAGGTAAGGATTTATCTTTTTGATGCTCCATTGCTTGGTTACAAGTTTAATATGCTAGATCTCTTGGGGAGTATAAAGATTTACAACCCCACCATTATCTATCATTTTTGTCTAGAAGTTATTTGTTGCACAAGGTTTTACTAAAAGAAGTAAAAGGGTTTACACCCTCCTAGTATCTCCTAGCTTACCATTTGCTTGCCTTAGGGAGTAAGAGGGTTTACAACCCCAAGGAGATAGCATTGTTAGCTCTTTATTTACTTGACTCCATAACCCAATAGCTAAAGGAACTAGTATAATTGCATTGGATAAATAAAATATTGCATTGGTTAACGAGAAAGTTCGGTATTTGGAGGTTGTCTAAATTGGAATCAATTCTTTGCTCTATGTGCTTGGTTGAGACACTAGGGCATCATATTTAGCTAAGTGCTTCTTGCTGCTGTTATATATTTTCATCTACAACCATTAAGGCTGCAGAAACCCTAAAACATTTTCATTCATAACTTGCTTTTCAACCGTCAAAATTTGTTAAAAGTTTGGGAAGTTAATCTACTAAGCCTAGCACAACTTTTGGGTGGACTCTTTGTAAGTTTTGGTGGTTGGATTTACTGCTGTAACAACTTATTTTCTACAGCCATAAGATTGCAAAATATTTCTGCAAACATACTTTATTACAGCCTTGTTTCATTGCTAAAGTCTCGTGCTTTCATTCTTGAGCATCACTAGTGTTTATCTAACTTATCTCTTGCATCATTTGTTCGACTTTTAGCAATTGTTTAGCAGCTTTATCATTTAGTTTCTTGTTGATGTACATCATTGTTTACTGCTGCAATTAGGGACTGTTATCCCCGATTTCTAGGGATAACTAGGAGATCATGTCTCGAGGCCCACAGGTCCTAGACATGGAGTACCGAGAGCAGGATTGACCTGAGCATGGCCCTGGAGGGCCCATCTTTCTTCTTCTTCATCAGACTTGTTCTGTCAGCAGCAACAACATCCAACACCTTCGGTTTGGACTTGCATCGGAGAAGAGTCTTGCTCCATGAGGTAATTGGTCCAGGTATCATGGTATGTGTCATGTTTGATCATTATAACTCTCAGATATATGCATCAGATTCCTTTCATTTCTGACGACTGCTTGGATCTTACACTAACCCACTTGACCATGGTTGGGGGGATTAACAGGGTGCCCTAGCAAGCTTGTATCCATAGGTTTTGGTTAGCCACCAAGGGGGATTTTGAAGAGCCATCGTCCACTCCCACCATATTATCATTTTACATCTTATCTCCCATTCATCTATCCCATTCCTCTAGTCTGGGCATTAGGATGACCTATTTGTGGGGTTACACTTTATCCTGTGGGAAGAAGGGGCTAAAGGCCCAGGGGGTAAAACCAGCTGGTAAAAGATAAAAGCCATAGAAAATAAAACCTAAAGATGCCTCGCCCAGGGATCCTCGAGAAGGCAATAAAAGGTCTCTCGATAAGAAACAAGAGGGACCCGAAGAAAAATAACAAAAAGTACAAGACCTAGCCAAGAGGATGGGGGGTCTCATCACAGGCCAACCCATTATGTTCATAGGTACCTAGCAGTATGACATTGCCATTATCTGGTTACCACGCCAAGGCAGTGACCCTTGGTTGCATGGCCAAGGGAAAGGGGGTCTCATCACGAGCCAGCCTTATCATTTCTGTGAAAGTACTTGTGAGTAACACTGTCTGCTCTGGTCACCACGCCAAGGCAATGTCCTCTAGTTAGACCTTGAAATAAAAAGAAAGAAAAAACAATGAATAAAAGAAAGAATAAAGGCAATAAAGGGCTTGGAAAGAATTGCATCCATGACAGGTACAACTCGCAATAAAGTGTGTCTCAAATTGATTGCCCAGGTCTATTGGGCAATGGGTCGAAATGATTTCCCCGGATTTGAAATGATGATTGCTCGGGAACCCCGAATGTTTCCTCCCTAAGTGTCGCACTTCCAATGTCCAAAAAGTGTGCCCCAGGTGATCCCTTCGTTGGAATCTGATGAGGAAACAAGCAAAAGATGTGCCTTGCCTTCCTCTCAACTAGGTCAGAGGGGAATCTTTGAACTCTTCCTGAGAAGGCCAAGTCGATCCACTAAACCTCCTCGGAAGTTGCGCCCTCACCCTAAATAAGTGCACCCTTGCTGCTGCAACCTGTGTAACTGTTGTTGAAGAATGATGGAAGACCTGTGTGATCTTCCTGGTGACCAGGGTGTGTTTCTCGACACCGAAATCAACCAACTGGTCCTCGTGGAATCCACTGAACTATCTCTCCTGAGATGCGCCTCTCTCCTCAATGACAAGTCAAAATCTACATAATGATGAATTAGGTCGCTGAAACTTCTTTGATAGCTACCCGAAACCCTAATTTGTTGCTAAAACCCTAATTCGCCGTTGACTTCTAATTTTAGCTCGTCTGTTCTATTTTTAGCTCAAATTGGCTTAAAAGCACTTTTAACCACTTTTAGCTCAATGTCACTTTCCAAACATAACACCTTTGACTGGAGTGACCTCTAGTGACCCTGTTTACCCCTTTTTAGCCCTGGCTATAGTCTAACAGGGCAGTTTAGACCATTACGCCTCCTCTCTAGAGCTCCTATTTGGAAAGGGACATTATTGTTGGATTACTAAGAGGGGGGGTGAATCAGTAATAGCGTAATTATAATCTTTTTTCTTCAAATGTTATATCAATGTAGAATTATTATCCAATAATGAGCAGTAAGAAATAAACAATCACACACATACACAATACAACAATGTTTTTTGTGGAATACCAAATCGGGAGAAAACCACAAAATGCTTTTTCTTATATGTCTTGAAGAATTACATTCATTGGAAGCACCAACTTCCTTTGTTTTCCAGCTGCAACTGGAAGGAGGCTCCAACCCCCTAGTTTCTCAGGCTACAACCTGAGGGAAGCTCCAACTCCCCAATTCTCCGGCTACAACCAGAAGGAGGCTACAACCCCCTATGTTCTCCGGCTACAACCACCTGTCCTTGCCTCATCCTGCCACCATGAAGTAGAAGTAGAATGATGGAACCACTGTCACACTATCACTGTGAGATATATCACTGTAAACCTGTACCAATAAATCTGAACCATGCATCAACTTGTACCTCAACCTGTAATCAACCTGTACCATAAACAAGTGCAACAACCATGCACCAACCTGTACCAAACAACTTGTAATTAACCTGTACCATAAACAAGTGCATCCAACCATGTACCAAGTATGTACCAATCATGTGTCAACTACTCATCAACTATGACTCATCAATATGTACCAACATCATCAACTATACACCTCATGTATGTGCCAACTCATCA
>ML780587.1:763753-811399 GCA_009831015.1 Picea engelmannii
AAAATGTAAAAAATGTAATAATGAGTTAGATGATGTGAAATGTTGAAATGATGGTTAGAGAGAGACCCCCTAAGCATAACCTTAGCCTCCCAACCTTTTTCAACCTTGTTCAACCCCTTTTTCCACCTCCACACTCAAAAGTTGCACCCCCCTAGGGGGATTGACGTTTTTCTTTTTTTAATTTAATTGTGACTTGAGTGTGGCCCCCTCTCTTAATCTTTCACTTCATTTAGCCTTGTCTTCACCCCTAGAGGTGATCCCTTTCACTCCATCTTTGCATTTGGGTTGATTTTTGACCATGGGGAGTGCTCTCCAAGAGAGTTACACCCTCCTTTTTGTCTCTCCAATAAAAATTACGTTTTTATTTGTTAGAGACTCTTCACCTCACATTAGCACGGATCGCACACCTCTCCTTGAGCCTTTGTGTGATCCCAACACCCTACATTCATCTCTCACCTCTCATCACCTTCTCCTCATCCCAAGAGGTGCGCCCTCCCTCATCTAGAAAATCCACAAATAATTATTTAAAAATTATTTGAGTCTCTTCACTTACCTTGGCACGAATCCCATGCCTCCTACATGCCCTTGGATCTATCTAATTAATTTTTCTATTTTTCTACACCCTAGATCTATTGTGCAAACCCTAGGAGGTGCGCCTTAGCCTAGAGATCTACTCTATTGCTTGGTGGTGGACACTTGGCTTAGATCCAAAAGAGGTAGGTTTGCCTCTCCAAGTATAAATGGATCTCTTTTCTCCTCCCCAACTCACCATATCTTGAGCTATTGCTATGCTACTTGATTTTCCTCTCTCTCTAGTCATTTCATTCCATTTCATTGTCATTCTTGCTCTACGGTTTTGGAGTATTCCTCTCCAAGATCATTTTCTTTGGTAATAATATTTTGGAAGCTTTGGAGGACAACAAGAAGGGTAAAGCGTATGCTTATTGTTCTTATGCATGGGAGGTAACCTTGTCTTAATGTCATTTCTTATTTCTTGCAACACTAGATCTTAGGTAAAGTGTTATCTAAGTAGGCTTAGTAGAGCGTATGCCTATTGGTCTATATATCTTGACATTTGAGTTAGATTGAAGTGTCGTTTAATTTCATTACATCAACATATTATCTTTTGTATGCTTGTGATTTGAAAGGATATTGCAGGTTCATCTCTAAAGTTTCATTGGGAACTCCTTCTAGAAGGGAAGGGTCACTTGAAGCTTTTTCGAACTCCAACTATCTAGATCTATTACTTTTCTCTATATTGTTGTACATTCATCTCATTTTCAGCTAGCATATCATTGTTTAGATAGGTCAAAAATCACATAAAATCTATATATTTTATTGTGGAAAGTTCTTAGCAAGCAAAGCTTGTTGTTTTTTATAGGTATATCAGATCTGGTTGGAGGCTCTTGGCTGCCCCAAAGAGACACACACAACACTTCAAGACCCCTTGGGGGAGTTTGGTAGCTATTTCTAACCCCCTCTTGTCATTTTCTAGCCTAAAAGTGCACTTTTTCCTTTTCTTTGATTGATTGTTTGAGCTTAAAGTGTAAGAGGGGAAGTGGTACGGCCTCCCCTCTTCTTTGAGCTTGTGGGTAGGTAGGACGTAGGCTAGATCTAACATTTCTTTCATTTTTTTGAGTTTCTTCTAGCTTGGCCGCAAGGTTTAGAAGGTGTGGGCACCTTCTCAACCTTGACGTGGGGTTTGCTTGATTGTTTGTTGAGTAGATAGTAGATTAGTTTACTTTTCTTTTTGCTCATCTTTCATTTGTTTGCCCTAATAACTAAGATCTAAGAACACTTAATCTAACTAAGCCAAGATAACTTAATAACCTACCTAGTTGGGAGAGGAACACCCCAAAGAGGTAAGGCTAATGTGTTAATGCTTTATTTTACATGTGATGTGATGTGATCTAATGGTTTAATGTTCTTAATGCTTATGTTATAGATCTAATCTCATCATCTTAAGCCCATTGGGCAACACACTTAAGATTTTCTATTTGGATCTTGCTTAATTTTATTTCAAGCTCATAATCTCTCTCTTAAGCACATGTTTTAATCTTAATGCTTCATACATCTTAAAGTGCTTAACAAGTAAATGCTTCATTGGTTAATCGTTTACATCTATTGGTAGCCACGTATTGGGCTTGGAATGTGCTAAATGGTTAAGTAGGCAAACACATATAAATTTTCTTCATCTCTTAAGGCAAGTTGTTCTTGCCATTTATCTATTGTTTCTAAGTGAACTTCAATTGATGTGCATGTGATAATTTTTATTTCTTTCAGCCATCTATTATTTTGCTTTACATGTGTTGATTCATTCATTGATTTAAGCTTAAGCAACACACTCATTGAACAAATAACAGTTTCGGCCATCTCATTAATTTGCACTAAAAAGGTACTTTAAAACCTTCTAAACACTCTCTAAATCACCTAAAAGTCTACGTAATTGTTATATATACTTAATAGACTACTTTAGGGTACCTTAGACCACCATCTCCACCATCTAAAATGGGTTTGAGGAAAACACGGAGGGTAGTGGCAGGGGACTGTCTCGTGGTGCACCAGGTGTGTGTCCTCTCCGAGAAGTACTCTTACTGTCAGGGCTGACTGGTTCTGCTAGGGTTGGCCTCGTTGCCATACTATCTTGAGCGTCCAACAGTTATTTGGCAACAGGAGGAGGAGGCTTTGGTGAAAGCTAATAAAAATTTGTAAATCTTAAGAAAAGCCTAACTATTAAACCCTTGACCAAATTTAATAGAATACTTGGGGGGCTTAATAATTAAGAGTGTAGATTGTCTCCAATATTCTTTACAATAGTTGTGTTTAATTCTCTTAAACTTTGGAATCTGTTGATGAAGTAATGTATTGATGATGATCTTGTATTGTTGATGTGATGCTTTGATGCTTTGATATCCTGCACAAACACAAATAGATAATTGGTTAGCTTGTTGTTGTAATTTATCATTCTTTAAATTGTAAATCTTGTAAGTAATTGTACATGGTATTCTTTTGAGTTATTCTTTCTTGCAAAATTGTAACTTGTAATCTTTTGTAATAAACAACCCTCGAACATAGTTGACCCCTTGCCCAATTTCTAGGCACTAGTCTTAGTTGACCTAGGGAAAAGGCTTGCTTCTCATGCTAATCCTTGCATCTTGCATGGTTGCCTTAGCATCTTAGGATTAGAATCCCCTCTAACCTTAACAAATTAAAATTAACTCCTAGAACCTAACTCTAACACACTTAGTAACTAAGGTCTACCCCCTTTGGCTTCCCTAGGAGTGAGCCTAGATGGAAGAGGTTCCAGTCAAAGTGACAATGTGGGCTGTGAACCTAGGCATTGTGCCTCCAAGGACACACTGAGTGAGCCGAACTCAACTCACGTTTGCAAGTGTGTATAAGGACGGCAACAGGGTCCATTACCCAAACCTAGGTTCTCCAACTTCACATGGTCATAACTCTCTAACTGTGAGGAGTTATGTGACATTCTACATACCATCGGAAATGGAATGACAAGCACTATCCATCTAGGATAGTTTCCTTGACAAATTCATTGTCCTTCATCTCATTATTCCACAATTGAGCATGGGTTCTCTTTCTCCGCAAAGCGTCTTCCCGTGAGGGCTTTCACCATAAGGGGACCACTTTGGAGTTCATCCATATTTACTTCTTATCAACCATGAAAAAACAATAATGAGTCATATTTACATCAAACAATCTTGGGTCCATTACCCAAACCTTTGTGCTACGGGGCTTTCTTCAAGGGTTGACATCAATGACAACCAACCTTAATCAACAACAGTCCTCCCTTCCCGAAATTGCTTGTCCTCAAGCAATACCAATCCAGGGTGTTGCAACACCTGCTCGCTCTCACAAGTAGCGTCCTCTACTGGAATCCCTCTCCATCTGATCAAACACTCTATAACCCTGCTCCTCAGTTTCCACTCCCGAAACTCTAGTTACTCCTCTGGAACCAACTCCAACTATCCCTCCTCATCCAATGGGGGAAGCTCCTCTGATGTGCTAATGAATTGTCCCACTTCCTTTTTGAGGCAAGATATGTGGAACAGGTTATGAATCTTGCTCCCCTATGGAAGCTCTAGCTCATAATCAACCTCGCCTACTCGGCGTATGATCCTGTAAGGGCCATAAAATCTCGGCTTGAGCTTCTCGGCCCCACTCTTCTTCAGAGATAACTGTCTGTAAGGTTGGAGTCTCAAGAAAACCATATCCCCAACCTCAAAGCTACGCTTTATCCTGTGTCTGTCCGAACTCATCTTCTGTCGGTTCTGTGTCGTCTGCAGGTTCTCTTTTAGCAACTTGAGAATCTCCTGACTCTCTATGATCCAATCCTTGGCCTTGGGAGCTATGCTCTCCCCGAAAACCAAGTCTACCAAAGTGGGAGTATCATATCCATACAATGCTCGGAAGGGTGTCATACCAATGGACATATGGAAAGTGGTGTTGTAGCAATGCTCTCCTAAATGTAGCCACTTGACGCATATTCTTTGTTGTCCCCCTACATAGTTCCTCAAATATCCTTCAACCCACTTGTTGACGATCTCGGTTTGCCCATCTGTCTGAGGGTGATAGTTGGTGTTGGGTGTCATCTTTGTCCCCACCAACCTAAACAAGTCTCTCCAGAATGTCCCAATGAATCAACTGTCCCTGTCACTGATGATGTTCCTCGGCAATCCATGAAGTCTGAAGACCTCCCTGAAGAATAGCTCAACTACCTAAACTGCGCTGTACTTTGTCGGTATCGCATAGAAGTAAGCAAACTTGGTCAACCTGTCGACCACTACATATTGTAATGTCCCCCACCTCTTGATGAAGAGGTCTGGGAAGACTTAGTGGTCTAGGCATCCCCACTAGACCATAGTCTCACACAGCTGGGGAAAAGTCAACCAAACTAATGTTATATTTTAAAGTTGACTTAAGGAAAAGTTAAAAAGGGTAAAGAAGTAACTCAATGAAGGAATAGAGCGTTGGAGGTTGAGTTAGGAGATTGACTCAAGGGGTTAACTTAATTCAACAGGGAAACAAAAAAGAGGTATAAAGAGAAGGCTAGGGCGCACCTCTCATTTCATCTTGGATATTTGGTATTTGCTTGTTGATGCTCTTGAGCATACAGTTTTGAGGGTTTTGATATTACAAACCCTAGAGAACAACTCAGTGGTGAAAGATTCCACTCACCTTGATCCAGGCTATGTCTCGGGGATGAAATACTCCACCCACACCATTCTAGATTCTTCATCTATTCAAGAGGACAGCAGGGTCGTAGCAGTTAGGGATTTCCAGCAGGGGTGCACCATTGGTTGAAGAACAATTCGATCCAGCTTATTGAAGGAGCTTTGGGAGATTTCAACATTAGGGTTTTGCTTGCAGGACCTTGCTCATCAGTTTGGAGGCTTTCTCGAGGAGTTACCACGTCCATATCATTATCTGCAGGTTGGGACGGTTTTGGAGGAGAGAGGACGTCTTGGTGATTCGGTGATTCTCAGATCTAGGAGGCTATACCTCAAATTTGCTCTTGAAACTTCTCTCAGGGGTTTGTGACTGCCTGATCTATCATCCTAGAGAGTTTCAGGGAATTCAGAGGCCTCATTCAGCTAGGCCGAATTATTGACTATATCCAGGGTTTCAGGAGGGCCATACGAGTTTAGGGTTTCAGCAGATTGAGGAGGAGGCATCAGTATTTGGGCTCCATACTTCAGGAGGAGGTTACCATTGCCCTGATCTATCATTTGGTGGAGTTTGGCAGCGTTTGGGAGTCTTCTTCTTCAGGAGGGATGAATCCTAGATCTGCACAGTCTTCAGCAGGACGTACCAACAACTTGAGGGTTAGGCCAAACCCTAGTTTTGTATTGGAGCGTTCATCTTGTATTGCAGCCTTCGAGAGGCTCACTTTGTATTTCCGGGAGCATTTTGTATGCAACTCTTATTCTTGTCTTGAAGCCATCTGAAGCTATTCCAGATCTGCTTCTATATTGTATCAAGTGCTTACTTTCCTATAATAAAAGTTCATATCTTGTTTGTGGTTCTACATCTTGTGTATTGTTGAGATCTTTGTATCTTGAAATGCATCTTGATTAAACTATGGCTAAATAACTGAAATAAACCCTAAGGCCAAAATATCAAGGGCCAACCTGCATACACAACAATAAAACAGTTAAATCAGGGGTAAGTTAGTGTTCCTAAGCGAAAAATTGGCTTGGGAACATTACAATGGTATTAGAGCTCTGATCCTCCCATCCTGTGAGGATTAGCGCATGCAGAGGTACAGTGGTATCTATATGGGCCGAAGGAAGAAGCAGACCAGTGAAACATAGGCCAAGATGGAGGGTTCAGGTGATGATGGTGAGCCCCAGGGCTTGGCTTACTTAGCACAAGAGTTCAATAAATCCATAAACCAAACAGAAAGTAAACTGGTCATCCACTTATAGGAGAACTATGATGTAACCCGTAGAGGACAGACCGAGATCACTAAGACCTTGAAAAAGGTAGATGAGAATTTTAGGAAGGTGGACGAGAACCAAACTAGGATATGCCAACTGTTGATGTAGATGACTCACAAGGGGAAAGGTCCAGAGACGTATGAAAATAGAGAGACTGGTGGATCACACGGTGGAAACAGGTATAATCCAGAAAAGGCTCCCAGGTATAAATCCGAACATGTTCCCTATCATCAGTCCGAGGGAAGCCATGGAGGGAGCACTCCACATGGACAGATGGGTTGCAGGGGTACCCCTAGACCATACTTGCCCATGTTCATAGATGAACAAGCACAACAGGAACAGGTGGATGACTTTGTTGAGCAGATGGCACAATGTCCCAGGGAGTATAATGATTTGGATATGATGATTCAGAGGCAGATGTCCCTAGATCAATACTGTCAACTCAAATTCAGAAACAAGCCTAGGTTGAACCACAGAAGCAATTATGAGTTTGAACGTAGGGCAAGGAAGATGGAGATTCCTTACTTTGATGGTACGACCAAGATGACAGCTCAGGCATGGGTACAGAAGTTGGATACTTATCTGCAGCTTAACCCCATGAGGAAGATGGAAGCCATCAAATTTACCACCATGTATCTAGATGGCAAAGCTCATGATTGGTGGTATCATGGATTGACCACACTAGGCCATAGTCAGATCATGGCATATACAGAGTTCACTCAGAGACTCATTGACTGGTTTGATCAGGGGGATCCTGAGTTGCATTTCTAGGAGCTCACATAGCTCAGATAGACAAGAGCACCAAAGGTGTACATTGAAGAATTCCATAGGCTAGTAGTCATGGTGCAAGATATATCACAGACCAGACTCATGATGCTCTTCACTGAAGGGTTGATGGAACCCTTAAAGGGTTGGGTAAAATCTTTTAAGCCTACCAACCTACAGGATGCTATTTGGAGGACAAGAGACCTAGGACCAGCTACCAAGCCGAAATTTGCGCCTAGACCACCTCTTAACATAGGAGGAAGAGATCAGAGACCTCCAATAAACCCAGGAGAACGTGACCCAAGGGGGTTTGACAGGGGCAGAGGCAGAATGGATGAGAACACCAGAAGGGAATTGAGGAGGAAGCAACTTTGCTTCACTTGCAAAGAGCCATGGAACCCATCACACAAATGCATGGGCCGTGGCCAAGTGCACTACATAGAGGTAACTTCAGATAATGAGGAGGAGGAGGATTTCGGCCAGATACAGAACATGGAGGAGACACCTCAGAGATGGCAAAGGAGGAGACCACAGGTCATGACAATACGACTAAGGAGAAAGCCACCTTAGCATCCATCAGTGGAGTGCCCAAATATAACACTTTTAGGATGAGAGAAGTTTTGCAGGGGCAAAAGGTGTCAGTATTGATTGATGGGGGAGCTTCTCACAACTTCATCGACTCAGCATTGTTACGGAGGAGGCATATACCCACGGTTGAATTTGAAGGATTCAAGGTGGAGGTAGCAAGGGGGAGAACCATGCCTTGTGACAGGTACATTCGAGGCATGAAGCTTACATTGGGTAGGCATGAGTTGATACAGGATGTCTATGTGATGGATCTTCCGAATACCAACATAATCCTGGGAGTTCAGTGGCTCAGTACGTTGGGGCCTATCACCACCAACTACAAGACCATGGAGATGTCTTTCACAGAGGAGGGTGGACAAAAGGTAGTGCTTCGAGGCATGACAGGTAACTCAACCATGGTAGTTACGACCAAGAGGATGGAGGCCATCTTCAGAAGAGAAGAGATAGTATATGCAGCTGAATGCAGGATTTTGACACGTGTGGACGAACGGGGCAAGGTTCACTACACTCCAGAAATCCAGGAAATCATTGACAAACACAGCAAAGTGTTTGGACCAATCCCACCAGGGGTGCCACCAAACAGGGGGTTTGAGCACATCATTGAGTTGGAGGCAGGAGCAAAACCAGTCATCACCACACCATACAAAGATTTGAAGAAGTATAAAGACGAGATAGAGAAGGCAATCAAAGAGCTATTGGATATGGGGCACATCAAGCCGAGTTCCAGCCCTTTTGATTCTTCAGTAGTGCTGGTCAAGAAAAAGGATGGAACCATGCGCATGTGCATTGACTTTCGGGCATTAAATAAGAAAACAATAAAAAACGGGTATCCTATACCAAGGATTGATGAGCTACTGGACGGACTGCATGGAGTTGTCTATTTCACAAAAATTGGCCTACATTCCGGCTACCACCAAATCAAAATGAGGGAGGAGGACATCTCAAAAACTGCTTTTAGGTGTCATTACAGTCACTATGAGTTCTTAGTGATGCCCTTCGGGTTAACCAATGCCCCAGCCACGTTCCAATCTTGTATGAACCATGTCTTCAACAAACAGCTGAGGAAGCATCTCTTGGTATTTTTTGATGACTTGCTCATTTATAGCAAGACGTGGGAGGAACACCTTCGACATGTGGACCAAATTTTGTCTATCATGGAGGAGCAGTCATTGTATGCTAAGGAGTCCAAATGTGAGTTTGGAATGACGAAGGTTCTTTACTTGGGGTATATCATCGGAGCAAAGGGGGTACAGGTACATCAGGAGAAAATCCAAGCCATAATGGAGTGGCCTAAACCTAAAACCCTTACATAATTAAGGGGATTTCTAGGTATATGCCCGTACTACAGGAAGTTTGTCAAGGGATTCTCTCATCTTTGTGCACTATTGACCGACTTGACCAAGAAAGGAGCTTTCAAATGGAGTGAGGAGGCCCAATTTACATTCAACAAAATGAAAAAGGTGATGAGCACATGCCCAATCTTAGCCCTACTAGATTTCGGCCAACCTTTCACCTTGGAGTGTGATGCCTTAGGAGAAGGTGTTGGGGCCGTACCGATGCAAAATAGGCACCCTCTTGCCTAAGAGAGCCGAAAACTTAGGGGACCTGAGCTACTTTACAACATTTATGACAAAGAGATGCTAGCCATCATGCATGCTCTGGCCAAATTCAGACACCTGGTAGGTGCACGGTTTTTGGTAAAATCATGTCATAACAGTCTTAAGTACCTGTTGGAGCAGAAGGACTTAAATGAAAGGCAACAAAAATGGGTAAGCAAAATATAGGCCTATGACTTTGACATTGAATTTGTCAAAGAGAAGAACAATGTGGTGGTTGATGCATTATCCAAGAGACCATCCATTTATGCCATGACAAATGGTTTTGTTGATTGGAAGGACCACTTGGTGATGGAATATGCAAAGAATCAATTTGCTTGTCAGGTAATGGACGGGCAAATACAAGACGATAACTTCAGGATCATTGATGGCCTCATCTATTATAAGGGTCGAATCTTTTTGGTACCTGAATCGGCCTTCAAGGCCAAAGTGTTGCAGGCATGTTATGACTCACCAATGGCAAGTCACCAAGGGATTGGTAAGACATACAGGCAGGTGAGAGAGAGGTTCTCATGGAAGGGCCTCAAGGAGGATGTGATGAGTCACGTCAAGGAGTGTACTACTTGCCAGGAGAATAAGGATGAGCACACTCACCCGACAGGACTACTGCAACCCCTACCCATCCCAGAGCACAAGTGGGAAAGCATATCCATGGATTTTATCACTGGGTTACCAAAAGCGCAAGGGAAGGACTGCATTTTTGTAGTGGTGGACAGGATGACGAAGTTTGCACACTTCTTCTCCATTACTACAGACTTCAGTGCAGCACAGGTGGCCGAATTATTCTTCAGGAAGATCTTCAGACTGCACGACCTACCCAAAACCATTGTCAGTGACAGGGATAGCAGATTCATGAGTACATTCTTGTAGGAGTTATTCAGGCTAGTTGGTACGGCCTTGATTCCTAGTACTAGCTATCACCCTCAGACGGACGGACAGATCGAAATAGTCAAGAAATGGGTGGAAGGCTATCTCAGGAATTATGTGGCAGGGCAACAAAAGGCGTGGGTCAGATGGCTACATTTGGGGGAATACTGCTAGAACACCACCCATCACTTGTCCATCGACATGACCCCATTCAGGGCATTATACAGCTATGATCCACTCTCTTTCGTGGAGATTGTTTTTGGTGACAGCAGGGCTCCGATGGTACAGGACTGGGTACAACCAGAGAGCTGAAAGATCATTTGCAAAGGGCACAGAACCAACAAAAGGTCCAAGCGGACAAACACAGAGTTGAGCGTACTTTTGAGGTGGGTGACTTAGTTTACCTAAGGCTCCAACCTTACAGGCAGGCTTCTATAAAAAGAAGCGGAGCAGAGAAACTACCACCACGTTTCTTTGGGCCCTAAAGGATCAGCAGGAAGGTAGGGGCCGTAGCTTATGAGCTGGAGCTCCCACAGGGCAGCAGGATACATAATGTCTTCCATGTGTCCTGCCTGAAGAGGCCCATCAGTCAACACATCACGCCCCTTGAGGTGTTGCCTCCTTTGGACGAAGAGGGGCAACTGGTTTTGATTCTGGAGGAGATACTGGAGGTTCGAGAGAAGAGGCTCAGGAAAAGAAGCATCAAAGAGTACATGATCAGATGGAAGGATTTACCCATCGAGGACACCACGTGGGAGAATGAACAGGTGGTACAAGAGACATGTTTGGAATTGCTTGAGGACAAGCAATTTCTAGCAGGGGAGACTGTAATGTCCCCCACCTCTTGATGAAGAGGTCTGGGAAGACTTAGTGGTCTAGGCATCCCCACTGGACCATAGTCTCACACAACTGGGGAAAAGTCAACCAAACTAATGTTATATTTTAAAGTTGACTTAAGGAAAAGGTAAAAAGGGTAAAGAAGTAACTCAATGAAGGAATAAAGCATTGGAGGTTGAGTAGGAGATTGACTCTAGGGGTTAACATAACTCAACAAGGAAACAAAAAAGAGGTATAAAGAGAAGGCTAGGGCGCACCTCTCATTTCATCTTGGATATTTGGTATTTGCTTGTTGATGCTCTTGAGCATACAGTTTTGAGGGTTTTGATATTACAAACCCTAGAGAACAACTCAATTGTAAAAGATTCCACTCACCTTGTTCCAGGCTTGGTCTCGGGGATGAAATACTCCACCCACACCATTCTACATTCTTGATCTATTCAGGAGGAGAGAAGGGTCGTACCAGTTAGGGTTTTCCAGCAGGGGCACACCATTGGTTGAAGAACAGTTCGATCCAGCTTATTGAAGGAGCTTTGGGAGATTTCAACATTAGGGTTTTGCTTGCAGGACCTTGCTCATCAGTTTGGAGGCTTTCTTGAGGAGTTACCACGTCCATATCATTATCTACAGGTTGGGACGGTTTTGGAGGAGAGAGGACGTCTTGGGGATTCAATGATTCTCAGATCTAGGAGGCTATACCTCAGATTGCTCTTGAAACTTCTCTCAGGGGTTCATGACTGCCCGATCTATCATCCTAGAGAGTTTCAGGGGATTCAGAGGCCTCATTCAACTAGGTCGAATTATTGACTATATCCAGGGTTTCAGGAGGGTCGTACCAGTTTAGGGTTTCAACAGATTGAGGAGGAGGCATCAGTATTTGGGCTCCATACTTTAGGAGGAGGTTACCATTGCCCTGATCTATCATTTGGTGGAGTTTGGCAGCGTTTGGGAGTCTTCTTCTTCAGGAGGGCCGAATCCTAGATCTTCACAGTGTTTAGCAGGACGTACCAGCAGCTTGAGGGTTAGGCCAAACCCTAGTTTTGTATTGGAGCGTTCATCTTGTATTGCTACCTTTGGGATGCTCACTTTGTATTTCCGGGAGCATTTTGTATGCAGTTCTTATTCTTGTCTTGAAGCCATCTGAAGCTATTCCAGATCTGCATCTATATTGTATCAGGTGCTTGCTTTCGTATAATAAAAGTTCAGATCTTGTTTGTGGTTCTACATCTTGTGTATTGTTGAGATCTTTGTATGTTGAAATGCATCTTGAATAAATTGTGGCTGAATAACTGAGATAAACCCTAAGGCCGAAATATCAAGGGCCAACCTGCATACACAATAGTAAAACAGTTAAATCAGGGGTAAGTTAGTGTTCCTAAGTGAAAAATTGGCTTGGGAACATTACAGATATATACAGTCCTTACCCTGGACCTTGGGTAGGCCTGTGATGAAGTCCATCGAAATACTTTCCCATTTCTGCTCTGGAATGGAGAGTGGATGAAGTAGCCCTGCTGGAAGAGTATGCTCTGACTTGTTCTGTTGGAAGGTCACACACTCACTGATGTCTCTCATAATGTCCTGTTTGAGGCCCTTCCATGAGAACCTCTCCTTGATCTATCTGTAGGTTTTGAAAAACCCTTGATGGCCTGCTAGTGGTGAATCATGAACTGTTGTGAGGATCTTCTTCTTGAGCCTCGAATCTGGCACCAAGTAGACTCAATCCTTGTAGAATATGACTTCGTCAATGACCCTATACCTATCATCCTGTATCTGCCCATCCATAACCTCACAAGTGAACTTGTTCTTGGAATATTCCACTAACAAGTGGGATTTCCAATCTGTTGAAATCTCCATAGTGCATCGGCCACAGTGTTCTTCTTCCCCTTGACATATTCTATGTCGAAGTCAAATGCTTGTACATTCATCACCCATTTCTGCTGACGCTCACTGAGATCCTTTTGCTCAAGGAAATACTTCAAGTTGTTGTGATCTGTCTTGACCACGAATTTTCTGCCCACCAAATATTGTATGAATTTGGTCAAGGCATGCATGATTGCCAGCATTTCCTTGCCATAAATGGAGTACAACCTCTCGGGCTGACTGAGCTTCCTGCTCTCAAATACAATGGGGTGTCCTCCCTGCATCAAAACTATCCCAATACCCTCGCCGGATGCGTCACACTCTAGTACAAATGGCAAGGTGAAGTCTGGTAATGATAACACTGGACAAGTGCCCATGACTTCCTTCATGTGATCAAAGGCTTTCTGTGACTCCTCGGTCCAGATGAAAGCCCCATGCTTGGCAAGATCCGTCAGTGGTGCTCCAAGCTGAGAAAACCCTCGGAAAAACCGCCTGTAATAGCTGCACAACCCAAAGAAACTCCTCAACTCTGTCACGTTCCTGGGAGTTGGCCAATCCAGAATGGCCCTGATCTTCTCCTGGTGTACTTGTACCCCCCTGTGCACTGATGATGTGGCCCAAGTAAAATAGTTATGTCATACCGAACTCACTTGGACTCTTTGGCGTATAATGACTGCGCCTGTATGATGCTCAATACCTCATCCAGGTGCCTCATATGCTCCTGCCATGTCTTGATCTAGACCAAGATGTTGTCGAAGTAAACCAAGACTGATTTCCTCAACTGATCCCTGAATATGTGGTTCATGCAAGACTGGAATGTAGTTGGTGCATTGGTTAGCCCAACTGGCATAACCAAGAACTCGAAATGTGCAAAGTGACATTGAAATGTCGTCTTCTCTATGTCCTACTCTCGAATGCTAATCTGATGATACCCAGAGCGTAGATCAATCTTTGAGAAGAAAACGGCCCCATGCAGTTCATCCATCAACTCGTCAATGCGCGGGATAGGATACTGGTTCTTGATGGTTTTCTTGTTCAAGGCCCGGTAATCAATGCACATCCTCATGGTACCATCCTTCTTCCAAACTAAGACAACTGAAGAGGAGAATGGGTTGTTGCTCGGTCTGATGTGTCCCATCGCTAGCAATTTCTTAATTGCTTTTTCTATCTCATCCTTGAACCGCCTAGGATGACGATAGGGGGGTGTGATCATAGGTTTGTCCCCCTCCTCCAACTCAATGGTGTGCTCAAACCCCCTGTCAGGTGGTCTCCCTGGTGGAATCGACCCAAAAACCAGT
Organism: Picea engelmannii; assembly: GCA_009831015.1. NCBI lineage: Eukaryota > Viridiplantae > Streptophyta > Pinopsida > Pinales > Pinaceae > Picea > Picea engelmannii. Next base: position 778,043 of record ML780587.1, read on the forward strand.
TGATGTCGTCCCAACAAATTCCTGATCTCTGTATGATACTGTTGTCGACCTTTTGTATCCTTCCGCGTAGTGATCAAGCACTCTGCGGCATATGCTACCTCCCCATGTCTGAATAGCCTCTCCATCCTTTGGCTAAAACTGTCTTGGGTGCTCTTGTTGACATGCCTCTTAGAACAACCCTCTTCCCATCATGGTCTCTGGATCCCATCTCCAAGGTTTGGTAATTGGTGGTGATTTTGCCCAAGGTGATCATCCATTGGACTCCTAATACCACATCTGTGTCAAATAGGTCAACCACATAAAATGTGTCTCTCACTGTGTAGTTGCTTAATTTTATCTCCAAGTCCGGAACTCTATCTAGACACTCCAGTGTATGGCCATCTGCTACTGCAACATCAAACCCCTCAAATTCTTTGTCTGAAGTGCCCATCTCGATACCAATGAAGTGTCAATGAAGTTGTGGCTAGCCCCACCATCTATCAAGGCGATTGGTTGTTACCCCTGAATAGTCCCTTTGATCTGAAGGGTATCATACCTGGGAACACCAGAAAGGGTCGCTATAACTCCTCCCTTCATTGGTTTTCCTCTGTTAGCCTGCTCAGGAGGCTGTGGAACTACCAGTGGGTGAGCCCCTGCCGGTGTCAGTGGTCTACGGGGAGGCTTCTCCTCTGTATGTGCTGACTCCTCCTCTGAGCTAGTGGATCCACTATCCTGCTCCTCCTCCTCACTGTCCACACTGTCTGCTGCCACCTCAATATAATGAATCTCTCCCTTGCCCATGCACCCGAACCCAAGGATCTTTGTAGTTGAAGAAAAGCTTCTTCCTCATAAGCTCTTGCCTCGTCTCATCATCCAGTGTCTCCTTGCTGTTCCATTCTCTCTGAAATGGCTTCATGTCTCGATCCTTCTGTGGTACGAAGGGTTGGGAAAAGGGTTTAGTTTTTGGCACTGAGTCTACCAAATCTCGAGTGCGTAGGATGGCATCCTGCAAGGTGTGAGGCATGTATGCCTTCACCCATCCTCTCAAAGGCTCTGTGAGTCTTGTTATCGCACAGTTTGTAGTTGGAGTGAAGGATGGATGGGAGAAAGGCAAACTAGCGAAACTGAGACTATCCTACCACTGTCACCTCAATAGAATAGCTCTTTTTGTTTAGGGTGGTAGGCCCAGGGGAGACGTCCCCGGTGACCTGGGGTTTTAAGAAGGCAAAAGGCTTATGGATAAGTAGAAAGTTTTCTCCCCTCACAAGTCACCATCAATCAGAAAGTCCGACTAATCAGCCAATAAAAGTAAAGATAACCGAAAGTACAAATGATAACCAAAAGTGTAGCTACCTGAGACAAAACAACAAAAAAACTATATGTGCAAGATCACTTCCTGGTTAGTACTTCATATAATCAAGGACTTTTGATAATAATCAATTGATAAACAATATTGATGAAGCAAATCAATGATGTACAATAGCAATGATTACAATATATCACTTCACATTAAATGCTAAAGGAGCTTCACAATGAGTAATGGCAATTTATCATCAATGTATAATTAGAAGCCACGACTAGCCAATCTTTCAATTGTTAAATAAAGGATTTAAATGCTGCAAAGTGTCAATATAACTCTAATGTATAACGACAACAATAGGGTTAGTAAGTGTTAGTCTAAGCTATGGTTAGAAACAGTAAATGATTGTCCAAGAGTATTTGGAAGTTGTGATCAAAAGTACTCAAGTACAAGGTCTTAGATCAGTGCGTTATTAGGGCAAATGGAGTCAAAATCACTGCAAAAGTTGAAGGGCCGAAATGATAATGAATGGGCTAAAGACAAGAGGGGTATGATGGTTGAAGTGTTGCAAAGGCAAGGCTTCAACCTATCAACCCTAGGGGAGACAACTCACTAAGGTGTAGTAAACCTAGCCCTTAGTGCGTCTTCCTCCTTCTCTAGCTCGAAAGACAAGTAAAAGGACTAGCTTGAGTAGTAAATGGTAGGGCTAAAGACAAGAGAATTTGATGATGAAGTGTTGCTAAGGCAAGGCTTCATCAATCAAACCCTAGGGGAAAACGATTCACTAAGGTGTAGAAACCCTAGGCCTTAGTGTGTTTTCCTCCTCCTTTAGCTCAATGACAAGATAAAAAAAACAACTAGCTTGAAGGGTGAAATGTAGAGTGTTGCTATGGCAAGGCTCTAACATCTATCTTCAACAAATACAATGGCTCTTAGAATAACTTAGTAGGGACATGAAACAAGGACACCAACATGTGCTCATTCCCTAGGGTTTAATCCAACAAATTTCATTAAAATGCAAGTAAAAGATACCATAACCATTCAAATAAAGAAGGATTGCAGAAATTCACTTACATTCACCAAGCATTCATTTAGCCAAACCCTACTTGTAAACCTTCCACCAAGAAAATGCCAAAATAGCCAAGAAAAAGCCTCCTTCAACAAGTGCGCATCAAAATTTCAGCCAAAACCTTAAAGGAGGGTGCAAATTTCAGACCTCACACAAGTGTGAGTGAAAGATGATGATAAAAAGAGTTTAACTCTCTTACTTATACAATACTAATGACCTTAATTAAATTTTAGGTCACCAAAAGGCCGACAAGGCCAAAATACATAATAATATTGTTTTACATTAAATGTCATAAATTAAACCCTAATCAAGAAAAAGTAAAGACGTCATGCCCTTTCTAGGGTGACGTTAGCCCTTTTTAGGGCAACATTGGCCTCCTGGAGCAAAACGTTAGCCCTCCTTGGGCCTCTCCAAGATGCCACACGTGCCACAACTGCCATAAATGCCTCCCAAAACGTCCATAAGTGTTGGATGACGTCATAGGCATCCTGGGTGACATCATGGGCCTTCCAAGGCCAACATCCTAGTCGAGAGGGCACAACCCCCCTGGGTACATGTCTGCTTAGTTGCCTCTGGTGGAACGTCTTCCTCTTCCCTGGTGCAAACCCTCTGTCCTGTCTCTGCCCCCTGCTAGGGTCTCAGCATCCATCTAGTGGGCTCTTCAGCCCCATGGAGGTCCGAACTAATCATCTCCCCATGTGTACCTGTCCAATATGGTACCTGTCCATCGGGTATGATCCTGCACATCAACAGATACACCCTCCATGGGCTCATAAGTCACAGGGATCATAGCAATGTCAATCACATCCAACCATCAATTTTATTAAACATGTGCATAAAACCCCTTTTACTCAGTCAAATGCTCAAAGACATTATACAAATCTGCAAGCCAAGTTTGGAAGAAGTGACAGGGTGTCCTATTGGGCAAATGCTCACTAGATGTGGGATGTTTCCGTGAGAGATCAAATCCAAATCATGTGAGTGGATGAGGTGGATAAGGGATGTCCAGGCAAGGGGTGCAGTGATAGCAGGGAAATGCATGGCTTACTTGTGGGTGCCTTTGTAGAGGGAGAGTTGCACCTGTCCTGGATGCAAATGTTTCCAAACCCATTCATGCCTTTTATTCTTTATTCTTTATTTCTTTTTCTCCAAGAAGCTAATCAGGGGACACTGCCCTGGCGTGGTAACCAGTGGTGGCAATGTTACCCACAAGCACTCTTACGGAAATGAGAAGGATGGCTCATGATGAGACCCCCTTTCTCTTGGCTATGCCACCAAGAGCCACTACCCTGGCGTGGTAACCAGTTGTCAGTAGTGTCATACCGCTAGATGCCCATGGACCTGATAGGCTGGCTCGTGATGAGACCCCCCATCCTCTGATTAGGTCTTGTTTTATTATTTTCATTGGGTCCCTCTTATTTCTTGCTGAGAAGCCTTTTACTGCTTTCTCGAGGATCCCTGGGCAAAGCATCTCGGGGTTTTATTTTTAGGCTTTTATCTTTTGCCAACTGCTTTTACCCTCTGGGACTTTAGCCCCTTCTTCCCACTAGGCAAGGTGCAACCCTTAAATAATTGGCCAACCCAATGCCTGGACCAGTGTAATGGGATGGATGAGCGGGGGTAAGATGGAAAGTGGTAAGTATGACGGGAGCAAACGATGACTTTTCATAAATCCCCCTAGTGGCAACTCAAAACCTATGGGCACAAGCTTACTAGGGCATCCTGTCATTCCTCCCAGACATGGTCAAGTGGATAAGTGTAAGATCCAAGCACATGTTAGAAACAAAAGGAACTAAATCCACATATTCAAAGGTTTTGAGGACCAAAGTGACACATACCATGATACCCGAACTCATTACCTCATGGAGTAAGATCCACTTCTGCTACAGGATGTTGTTGCTGCTGACAAAGGTGGAGGTGTTGAAGAAAAGAAAAGATGGGCCCTGCAGGGCCATGCTCAAGTCGATCTGGCTCTCGGTACTCCATGTTTAGGACCTGTGGGCCTCGAGACATAATCTCCTTAGTTATCCCTATAGTGGGGGATAACAAGTCCCTCTGTGAATAACATGATCATCCAGGGCTCTGATATATTTGTCACTGCCACTGCTACCCGCTGAAACTACGTGATGAACGCCATTGTAGTGCCAGTTTGTCTCAACTGGGCTAGATCCATGAAGTGGATCTCGTGATCCCTCCTGTCAAACCTGTCCATGAGCCTCTCTGTGAACTCCCTGTAGGAGGTGATGTGACTATGACCCAATGTCAGCAGTCCATGATGCCACCACTCGTGTGCCTCACCCTGCAAGTGTAGGGTAGCGAAACTGATGGCCTCTGTCTCGATCATCTGGTTGAGCTTGTAGTATATGTCTAGCTTTTGTACCCAAGCTCTGGCGGTGCATTTCGATGATCCGTCAAAAGAAGGTATGGTGAGTTTACCAACTTTCTGGATGAAATCAATATTATGCCCCTTTTGTTGTTGTTGTCCTCCTCTCTGTGGCTCTCTAGGGCGGTTCCTGAGTCTGAGTCCACAATACTTGACCAGGGTCATGTCCTGATGGAAGTCACGACCCAATGCTACATACTCCCTCCTATACTCTGCAATGTCCTCCGTCTGAGTGGGTGGCCTCTGTGCTATCTGCTGCTATGTTGCTACTGGGGGTGCCCTCTGGAAACTGGGGAACGATGGCCTGGGAATCCTACTCAAAGAGGTGTATGTGCGAGTAGGAGACTAGGGTCTATTGCCTGCCCCTGAGTTCCCTTGTGCTGCATGTGGGGCCGATGTGCTCGGGGTGCCCACTATGGCCAATCTATCAACCATCTGCGCCAAGGATTGAGTCATGGCCTGCTGAGTGACTACCAGATTGTCGAGTACGTGCATGAACGCTGCATCTGGATCCATGGAGGCCTTACCACTCCCCTTTGGTCTCTCATATCTATCTCCTAACATCCTCTCTACCTCTCGCTCTTCCCTTCTCTCTGCTTCCCTCTGTGCCTCTTCCTCTTCCTCTGAGATGGGAGGAAAAGGGGGAAAATCAGATCTAGGTATTCCCTCTTTGCGTCTGTTGTAAGTGACATATTTGTCACCTACATGCTCACGACCCCCTGGGTCCTCTACTGCACTCATCGTCTTTAGTCACAAGCTGGCAGGACTAAATCTCTAATACCATTGTAATGTTCCTGACTTGGCTAGTCTAGGAAACTCTGTTAATGTGTGTGTAGGATTAATTGTTTACAGCATATAAATGAGCATTCAAATAATAATGGCGACAAAAGACTGCAAAGCTTATATTATGAAATCTCCGTGGAGTACAAATGTCGAATGCGGCTGAATAAAATGAATCACTCGGCTAGATCAATGACAAAAGGATCTTAGTCGGAATACAAAAGAAACTAAAATAATAATACCCGATACCCGAGGAATGTTGTGGAATGCAATGGATGAGATGAAGAATTGTTGCGGATATGCCAGCTCTTACGACAACTGCTACAAGTCTGGAAAGTTTGCCCTGGTGGCTATACCTCTCGGAAATGCCTGGAAACTGTCCCAAACAATGTGCCCTGCTCTGCCTCATAGTCCCGGTGACTGTCTGGACCTCAACTGGTGTATCTGGTCCCCGGATAGATCCCCCTGGGGGAAATGTGCCCCCTCTACTCTAGAAAATTGTGCCCTACTGATTCCATCGTCGGAATCGGCTGATGTGTGTCTCAAACTGATCGCCCAGGTCTACTGGGAAATTGGTCGGAAGGATTTCCCTGGATCTGAACTGATGATCGCTCGAGAACCCCGAACGTTTCCTCCCCAAGTGTCGCACTCCCAATGTCCGAAAAGTGCGCCCCAGATGATCCCTCCGTCGGAATCTGACGAGGAACCAGGCAAAAGATGCTCCTTGCCTTCCTCTCAACTGGGTCATAGGCGAATCTCTAAACTCTCCTTGAAAGGGACAAGTCGATCCACTGAACCTCCTCAGAAGTTGCACCCTCACCCTGAATAAGTGTGCCCTTGTTGCTGCAACCTGTGTAACTGCTGCTGAAGAATGATGGAAGACTTGTGTGATTTTCCCGGTGACTAGGGTGTGTCTCTCAACGCTGAAATCAACCAACTGGTGTCTTCCTCCTGGAATCCACTGAACTATCTCTCCCGAGATGCGCCTCTCTCCTCAATGACAAGTCAAAATCTACATAATGATGAATTAGGTCGCTGAACCTTCTCTTATAGCTGCTCAAAACCCTAATTCTCTGTTGAAACCCTAATTTTAGCTCGTCTGTTCTATTTTTAGCTCAAATTGGCTTAAAAGCACTTTTAACCACTTTTAGCTGAATGTCACTTTTCGAACATAACATCTTTGACTAGAGTGACCTCTAGTGGCCTTGTTTACCCCTTTCTGGCCCTAGCTATAGTTTAACGGGGCGGTTTAGACCATTAAGCCTCCCCTCTGGAGCTCCTATTTGGAAAGGGACATTACATAAACATTTGAAAGCAAAGGTACTCGACAGTAATAGAACTCTAAAGGCTGTTGTTCTAGTTACAACATTTACTTAGGCTGCAGTAATATAAAATATCAAACCCGATATGCAAACTTGGAGTCTAGTTGTTGCTATCCCATTTGAGTTGTTCTATACTATATGAGACATCATCACTGCCGCCTCCAACACTTGGGCTTCCTCTGAGTGCACTAGATCTAAGATTCCTTTGGATCTACTGTTACTGCTTGGACAACAGTCATTTTCCAAGTGTACATCTCCTGCAAACACCCGCATGATATAACTTATATACAAGTGTAAACCTTTGAAATTTGTAGCACCATCTAGCTTGTTTTCTAATCTGAGATATTATATCAACAAGAAGTCAAAACTCTGAATCAAAAGGTTCAATGTCCAAGAAAATGTCACCAAGCCCAAAACCCTAAAAATTCAACTTTGACGAAAAGTCAATCTGAGAGATGCAACAGGTGCGCTAGGGCAAGGCGAGCTAATCTATGCTAAAATTTGTCCCAATCGACTTTATAATAAGTGCTCAACGAGCTTGACAAAAGAAAACACTGTGTAGCGGCAAATTGCAACAATGTGGCAAATCTCACGATCTTCCTTCCAGTAGTTAGATTGTTTTGAAGGAAACTTTCTCTGGTACCATGTTAGATTTTCTTTAATTTTCATTCGCAATAGATTTACCATAGCATTTTGATCTTCTTTTAACATTCAATAACCATATACTGAAATATAGGCATCAGATAAACAAGCACAAGAAGACACAAAGATTTATCCTAGGAAAACCCCAAACTCGGGAAAAAAACCCAACCAACTTTTCTTAGAGAGAATCTTTCTAATAATACAATACAACCATGAACAAGCTCTATTCACAAGAGCAAAACCATCAATGAAGAAACCCTGATAACAAGTACTTATCTCTTCTTCTTGTCAAACCCTTGTAAGGGTAGACCACTGAGCAACACCACAGAATTGGCGCAAGATAGGCGCATCACTAGAGTAAGATAGAGCACGAAAAAACTGGCACAACTGACAACTGGCACGAAGCAACTAGGCAACACCACACAATCTTAGTGCAACTCTTCTAGAGGTAGCGCACAAGAGAAATCACCAAGAACCACCAAGAATATCCTTCCCCAAGTGGGGCGCACTCTCCAAGAGAACCAGAGAACCAGAAATAGCAAAACTGCCACAACTGCAGCTGACAGGTGCCTAGTACTCACTACAGAAGGAGAAATGTTTGACTATACAAATGAAATGATCCCGTCCTGTATTTATACTAATTTGGACGCTTGTTTGTGGCCGACTTCGTATTCTGGGTCTTCGAATTTACTTTATTATTTCTGTGGGCCAACTTCTCTTCCTGGAAATTATATTTCCACTTTATTATTTTCCCGTGGGCTAACTTCTCTTTCTGGAAATTATATTTCCACTTTATTATATTCCTGTGGGCTGACTTCTCTTCCAGGGTGTTCTTCAAATGTTTAGTGGTCTTCATTTGACTTCTTGGAATATTCTTCTCTAAGAAAAGTTGTCCAAGAGGGAATACCTCCCGCTGCTACCAAAACATCAACAACCATGAAATGTAAACAATTTTTCCTTTTGAGAAAATGCACATTATATTAGATTCGTTTTTCATATTGATTACATCAATGGTTACGAAATGAGGCCAAAATCCCGCTGATGAATGACCCTTGTCAGTGAAGTTAAGAATGGCCATAAATTAAAGAGGCTTCTCAAGAAATGTGAGAGTATGATGTATACAGGCAATGGACATGTCTTTTGAATTCTATTTACCAGGTTGGCAGCTGAATTTTACACCAACAACGAAGTTTAACCTTCCATTCGAGCCTCTAATAGAGGTTTGCTTCAAATCTATATTATATCTCCCAAGCATTCTCCAAGTTAGTAGTTAGTAATTATGAGCTATGATTCACAACCATGAAGGAAAAACCTTCAAAACTGAGCTGATGATGGCAATATCTGGTATTCTTTAGACATGATATTTGCAGACTTCTAATGTGTGACTTAATTTATGATCCTTGCATTCTGAAAATGATTTTCGTAATCTGCAAGCTGATCTGGCACATAGTAAGCTGTTTGTTGACGTTATGCATTCTATTCAGGACAGTAATTGAGAAAGCAAGTAGAGAGAAAACAAGAACACTCGTTTTTAAACAAATACAAGGGGACAATTTCAGGAATTAGAAGGCATGCAAAACAATATATTGTAAATGAGAAATTCACAAACCAAAGAAAACATCTATACCTCACTTCCATCCTCCTCTTCCTCCTCAGTATCACTTTCTTTGACATCTCCATCTTCATTACTTTCAGCATCTTCATCGTCACTAACTTCTACCCATTCAGTTTTTGAAGCCTGATACAAAACAAGAAAAAATAGCATTATCATCTCAGAAGATAGAAAGACAATATAAACATTAAAATATTAGATGTTTTGCATCTGATGCTTTCGCACATAATTATTATTTTTCCAAGGACCCCACAGTTCCAAGTTTATCAAAACAAGCACAAAAGGAGATGTTACATATTGATAAGATCAAGATAATCATCAAAATGTTGACAATCTAGTAGATTTAATAGCCAGATCACACATGCAAACCATTATCCTCGTTCAACACACCTCTATGATGCATTTCCACTCATCAAGTTTGTTGAGATCAAGAGTGTAAAGATCATCCAAGGTTAATTCCCGATCACCAATTTCCATCATGCCACCATATAGATAGAGTGTATCTTTCCCAACAACCATGCAAGCATTGATTCGTCCACATGGCTTTACCACCTGAAAATTTGAAAGAGTCTTGTGAACTTGAATATGCTTTTAACACTACAAACAACTCAAAAGAAAATGTTCACCTTTGTATTACCTCAGTTGCAACTAATGTCATTGCTTCAGCATTCATATTCTGGCTATCCTGTTTTTCATTAGAACTGTACTCTGTGATCTCAAAATGATCACCAATAGAAAGCTTGCCAGTTACTTTATTAGCCAATTGTCGACAGTAATCTTCATCCACCTCTGCCATTTCAAGGCTACTATTATGAGACACATCTTCATGGTCAAATGCTCCAAAAGCCTGTCTTTCTTTAAACTCACATGGAGCATCTTCATCATATTTCCTTTCTGTAGAAGGTCCTCCAGATTGTAGGTCTATCTTTGCCTGCCCCCGTGTCTATTTGGAAACAAGAATATTTAGTGACAATGCCAGAACAAATCACCAACAAAACAAAAACATATTCCCAGCTCAAAATGTGTTATGCTGATTTACCCCTGCATAATGCCCAACTCCAGGTTGAGAAAGAAAAAATAGGTTATTGCTGTTAAACTAAAATATAGAGAATATATGCAGAGACCAAAGAGATGGAAAATGAGATATTATATTAAATCATCATGCTTAAAAATGACATACAAGGGAATTATATATATATTTTAGAGATTAAAGTTAATGTTATTATTTAGAGATTAGGTGAACACTTTCTAACAAGAATAACAGAACTTGCTTGATATATATATATATATATATATATATATATATATATATATATATATATATATATATATATATATATATATATATATCTATATCTATATCTATATCTATATATATATATCAGTGTCACCAACATCGTCAGCGGAAAAATAATGCCGAGGGTCCAAAAACGAAAATATTGGAAAATGTTGTAAGAACGAAAAAAATACAAAAATATTCTTTTTTTTTTTCAAAATTTTAAATATCTAAAGCATCAATAACTATCAAATAAATGCATTTCCACATAAATATGAAAAGAGAACTGATATATAAGATGTATAAGATGTCTAGTAAACTTGAATACATCATAGTCTACATATCAACACTGAATCATGTACTGAGTCTACAGCCTCAAAATATCATCAAAAAATATAATAAGTGACAAATGTATCTCATCATCATGAGTCATCTACAATTAAATCAAATAAAGTCTAATGATTCCCTCTGCCCCTTTTACGGGAAAAGGTGATAGCTTTTCCTCTAGAGGAAGAAGCCCTTGGGGCTAGCACTGGATTTCGACTTCCTATAGAAGAAGCAGGAGCTAGACTATGGCGTCCTCTATGTTGATTTTATATGATTCTCAGATCTTGATAGTTATTTATGATTACAAATAATATTCACTTTCATACAACAGTTATCATAGAATAACTATACACTGAAAATTTCAACTATAATATTGCAGCGGAAATAACAAGATCTAGAAATATTAACCATGCACAATAGACACAAGAACACAAGAATTTATCCTGGGAAACCCAACCTTGGGAGAAAACCCAACAACTTTTCATAGAAGAATTCAGTCCAAGATATTACCAGTACATCACCATCAAAATACCATACAAAGAAAGTCCTTCCCAATCCTAGTGTCTCCAAGAGCTAGCGCCTCAATAAGATAAACGAAGAACAACCAAGAATATCCTTCCCCAAGTGTGGCGCACTCTCCAAGAGAACCAGAAACCCATAAATAACGAAACTACCACAACTGCAGCTGCCTAGTGTGCACTGCAGAAGGAGAGTTGTCTGACTGTCTATCCAAATGAAATGATCCATCCTGTATTTATACTAATCTAGGTGCCTGTCTAGGCTGACTTCTCATTCTGGATCTTTAATTTTACTTTATTATTTTCTTGTGGGGCCGACTTCTCTTCATGGGTCTTCAACTTCTTCTTGGGACTTCTGTAATGGTGTAGATGGGTTTTGTACTTTCTTGTGGAGAATGGTTGCCCGAAGTTGCAAATCTTCAACACTCCCTCTCAACAAGGGAGGCATTCTCCATACTTGGATTTCTTCTTTTCATAGAAAGGTTGTCCATGACCCTGGTTGATGTAGTCTTCTCTGGCATGTACTCGGTTGATGTATACTACTCCCACATAGTACCTAGTTGATGTGTGCTTCTCCCACTAGCACCTCGGGTCTCCAAATAGTCCTTGTTAAATGATCAAGGATAGAGACCACACCAGGGCCATTCTCCTTAGCCAAATGACCATCGGAGGAGAATGTCGACATTCTTCTTAGCCAAAATATGGCCATCGGAGAAGAATGACATTCTTCTGAGAAGAATATTAACCTGATGCTAAGACAGGGAGAACATCAACACCCAGGGCCACTCTCCTTAGCCAAGTCACATGGCCATCGGAGGAGAGTGTCAACATTCTTCTTAGCCATAATATGGCTATCAGAGAAGATGACATTGTTCTTAACCAAAATATGGCCATCGAAGAAGAATGTTAACCCAATACTTGTATATGCAGACATCAATGCCCAAGGCCACTCTCCTTAGCCAAGTCACATGGCCATTGGAGGAGAGTGTCGACATTCTTCTTAGACAGAACATGGCCATCGGAGAAGAATGCCATTCTTCTTAGCCAAATTACACGACCATTAGAGAAGAATGTTAACCCTGTACAGCCATTTGGAGAAGCATCAACACTCTGAGTCTTCGTCAGTCCTTGTTTCATGATCAAGGATAAAGACTTCGCCTGGGTCATTCTCCTTAACCAAGTCATATGGTCATCGGAGGAGAATGTCTACCCAAAACATCCATACTCCCTATCAATGATGGAACCATTTTGCACCACACCAAGCTTGTCCCTGAAGTCTTCAAACTTCGCCTTTGACAGAGGTTTGGTGAGAATATCTGCAATATGCTCATCTATGGATATGTACTGGAGCTTAACTACTCCCTTCTGCATCATGTCTCGGATGTAGTCCTACAAGAAGCTTCTGAAGCCATACTTCTTTACGACTTGCAACATTGGCTGCGATATACTCTGTCCCTGCTGTACTGTGTGCCACAAAAACTTGCTTTCCTGAAATCGTGACTGATCTCAAGCTGAAGCAACACACCAAGGTGCTCAATCAGTTTACTGCACTCCCTGCTCAATCAGAATCTGTATCCTACAGCCTCACTTCACCACCTGAGACATAATTGAGCCATATCCAAACATACCATGCGGGTACCTTAACACATGCTTTACTACAACCCAATGGTAGTGCCTCGGCTCTACCAAAAACTGGTTCAAGGTGCAAAGCAAGTATTTGGCCTGGTGTTAACTAGATACATCAAGGATCCAATCAATTGTTTGTACATAGTGGGATCCAACAAATCTGAATCTGAAGTAGAATCACTCAACTTCTTCAGATTTGTATCCATAGGTGTAGCCATGGACTTGCAGTCCATCATATCAAACCTCATTAGTATCCCTTCACTGAGGAAGATCTCATCTGATCTCGTCACACCTCTAATCCCAAGAAATAGTACATCTGGCTAAGATCCTCCATTTTGAAATCTGAGGCCAACTGCCTCTGTCATTGAAGTAGACTTTGTTGTCCAGACTGACTCACTTGTTGCTCCCTCTGTGACTAAGACAAAATCCATATCCCAGTCCTCCTGACTGGATGTCTCCTTTGTTATTGTAGCAAGGTCTATTGAAGCAAGTGTATCCTCCCAGGAGATCTCACATCTCCTAGAGGCCTCCTCAACTCATGACACCAGTCTATCAATCCAGGAAAATGTCTCTCTCCCACCTGAATTTGAGGGGGAACTCCATCTGAATGAACGGTTCTCCTTCTCAGCCAACTAACTCTTTCTGAGATCAGACTCACTTTGAGTCTGCATCTTTCTTGGTTAAAACCAAGCTCATCAAGTATCCATCGATCCTGGAGTACCATGCTCCCTCTTGAAACATGACTCCCTCTGAGTCTGTACAATCTGTGGAGCTATCTGTTCTCTCTGTATATGCTAACCTTCTCTGAAGTCTGATCTCCAATGAACTGTCTTGGAAGGTTTCTCCTCCCTACTGAATGTTGAGGACTGACTCCCTTTGAATGTTAGCTTCCTCTGAGCCGGTAATAGGTGGGGTCGTCTTCCTCACCACAAGTGGAGCCACTTGCTCCTCATAACTGGAAGGTTTTGGAATCAATGATGTGATTCCGAGAATCTCTGAGTATCACGAAGAGTTGCATGACTCACTGCATCCTGCAACGTGAAATATCCCTGATCCAGTTGATCTGGATATCTACTGCTGAACTACGGTTGTGCCACTGAAATCTGATACTCTGGGGGTTTCTGGATGCGTTTGAGTTAATGTGTGAACATGCTTGGTGATTTTCGCATGTGTGTTTCAATTCATTAAGTGTTTTAGCAGTATAAGATAATGCATGCGAAAGAAGGATAACACAACTCACTGATATATATAATAAGGAAAAAGCAAGAAATACAATAATAAGCTGGAAGCAGATATACTAATCATCAGTTAGATCTCATGGATCATCACTGGAATACAAATCAACTAACAAGAACTACCCGTGATCAGAAGAATGAATGTTGGTCTGTGCATGTACGGATAGATTGGCAAAAAACAGTCTGGAAGCTCACGGTAGCTGCTGCAGAATCTGGAGAACTCGCCTTGATGGAAATACCCGTCAGAATGGGTTGGAAACTGTCTCAAAAGAAGCGCCCTGGCCTCTAGGCTTATCCTGATGACTGTCGGACTGAAGATCCGACCTCTGAAGCTCCGGATGTCACCCCCTGGGGGTTTGCGCACCTCCTGGGTTGTGGGAATGCGCCCTAGTGATTCCACCGGCGGAATCTGACGATGTATGACTCGAAACGATCGTTCTGGCCTCTTCTGTAATGGGTCGGAAGGGTTTCCTTGGATCTGCTCTGGAATACCCCCTGGAACCCTAAATGTACTTACTGAAGAGTTGCACCCGGAATGACTGTTTTCTGCTTTTCGGCAGATTCCATTGTCGGAAACTGACGACAAGTGGCTCAATAGGTGCGCCTTGGCTAGCTCTCTAATGGGTCAGAAGGAATCGGCCAAATACTGAACTGTCTCAAACGACCACACAAACCCTCTCTCTAACCCTTGCGCCCTCACTAGCTGAGTTGCGCAATCACTGAACTAGATACCTGTAATGCACGGTGAAATACCTGGATGGTATCTTCAATAGGCTAGGGTGTCTTTCAACACCGAAATCGATCAATGGTGGTGGTTTCCTCCAGAAATCCACAAAAGAACAAGCGGGTCGATTTCCTCCTCCTTTACAGATACCTCAACATCAAATCATAACATAATAATGAATTAGGTTGCTTTACCCTTCCTTTATAGCTTCCCGAAACCCTAATTCGTTGCTGACCTTTTCCCTCCAAGTGACTTTTACTTTATTTTATTATTCCTTGATTAAATCACTTAATTAATTAATTAATTAACCATTTTACCTCTAAAAAGTGATTTATCCATCCTTATGGCTTCTTCGGCCACTAAAAGTCACTTATCTTCATCTTATCCTGTAATGCTCTTCCTCCCGATTCCGATGAGCTATTACACTAACAAGTTTCTCCAAGTAATATGCCCATTATGACATTCTTAGTGAATTTAATTAAGATATCACCCATAATAACTCAAAATTACAGAAATCATCGGAAAGCAACGGAACCAAAGCCAAGTTGTGCGGAATGGATCCTAATGATAGTCGATGCAAGTTGGGCCCAATAAAACCCCTCCATATCTCCCGAACTCTCTGTCACCCCTATCTGGCTACTCTGGTAGGCATAACACTATGTAATGTTATAATGTCCCAAAATGGGGACATTACACAACGTATCACGAAGCCATGTTGCCCTCTTCTTGGTCACTGTAACGTCTCTAGGTAGATCCACTGGTCCTTCTGGCTCTACTAACTCTTCCTGATGATCTAAAGAGTGAACGACTGAACAATACGGTCATTCTACAGAGCCTTCTACTCCTCACCATCAATCTCCATGTGGAACACTCTATATCCCACAAAAGTATCCTTCTTTCTAGAAGGTTCTAACTTCGTCCTCTTCGCCTTCGGTACATGGATGTATACGGTCATGTACACAACTCTATGTCTGGATAGTCTGCTCCATGTCTCAAACTAGAGACCATCTAATATGTTGCCTCTTGCAACCGTCACTATAACTCCCTCTCAGAGCTACCACCTGTGACTTACCTAGAACAAGAGCAATAACAAGGGAAAATAGCGGGAAAGAACAATATTCTTATGATAAGAAAAATAGGAACAAGAACAAAGATTGGAATAGGAACAATCGTTACTATACCTCCCTCTCAGAGCTTTCACCTATAACCTGCCTGAGACAAAAAATACAAGAACAAGAAACAATGAAAATATTTTTCTAGTGTTGTGAGCAGTCATTTTTCCACAGTAACATGCCCGGAACAAGAACAAGAGTAAGAACAAGAACAACACTTCCCTAGTGTTGTTACTAGTCATTTCTCCATGATAACTTGCCCAGAACAAAACAAGAACATTTCCATGGTAATCTCCATGGAATTTACAAGGTAACCTACCTAGGACAAAGACAACAACCAAGAACATCTCCTAGAGGAGATCAATTCTATCTTGCAAACAAGGGTGGTTTTATGAGTCTTCCACACGGTTTTAGGGTTTTAGCCTCCGAATAATAAGGGCCCGACCCCACTTCACAAGACAACAACAGGCTGTGACTTGCCTGTCTCTTGTGGTCAGGCCCGACACTCACTTTGAGCAGAGTGCAGACTACAGAGGTGTGCACGGGAATTGGGAGCGACAACCTACAGGTATGTTTTGTTTTCGGTTTTTTATTTAAATTTTATTATATATATAACACTGTGTTATTAACACAACGGATTGTGTTATATATATATATATATATATATATATATATATATATATATATATATATATATATATATTTTCCAAGAAAAAAAAGCGTAATTTTATTACATCATGGTGTACAAAATTACATTCTATATATACAACTCTTGGTGTATTCTGTTACATTGGAGTCTATATCTGATTGCTATCTTTTGCATTTCAAGAATGCTTCTACATTTTGTAGCTTCCACAAAAAATAAACTTTTGTTTCTTTAGACTTTCTGGAACATGTATTGTTGTATGTGCTTCGTCTGATCCTCATTAAGGACTGTTTTTTGCATATATCATGCATAAAAGGATACACATAAACTTTGTTGATGAATGTTGTTTAATCCAAAAATGGTCGATGCATATATTCATATGCTTGTTCATTGTGATGTTTGGTTATTTTCCATTGGCTTTGTTGTCGTCCTTAAACACACTTGCAAACGTGACCTAAGTCCTACTCACTTAGTGTGTCCTTGGAGGCACAATGTCTAGGTTCAAAGCCCACACTGTCACTTTGACTTGAACCTCTTTCGTCTAGGCTTACTCCTAGGGAAGCCAAGGGGGGTAGACCCTAGCTACTATATGAGATTGGATATTAATTCTAGGAGTTGTTTTCAATTGGTTAAAAGGTTAGGGGGGAAGATCTAGCCTATATGCAAAGGCAGCAATGCAATATGCAACAATCCAAAATGAAAAGCAAGCCTTTTCCTAGGACAACTAAGACTAGTGCCTAAGGTTGGACAAAGGGTCAACTATAGATTGAGGGAGATACATTTCACAATGATTACATAAGATTACAAAAAAATTAGACTAGATACAAAGATTACAATTAGATACAAAGTTACACAAAGAATATCTAAGAGTTACAATTAAACACAAGATACAAGAGAGATACAATTATTGACTAATTTGCTTGATTGGTGCAAGAAATGAAGATGTTCAAAATGAAGAGTTTACCAACACATCAAGCCAACATGCTCAACAATAGAGTGCCTGCAAAGGATACACACTCTATGTGACTGCTTTCAATGGCAAACACAAAATACACACAACCCAACAATGAAGTGCCTCCAAAGGATGCACAACTTCAAGGAGGGTTGATCCAAGATATCAACGCACAACTTAAACCAAAAATGAAATGCTTGAAAAGGCCTCCAAGGGCAAGGGCGCAACTAAAACCACTTAGTTAATTATCCACAACATTCAAATAAACTTGCATGGGAAAGTAAATGAGAAGTGAAAGCTTGCAAAACTTGAATGTAAACCATAAGATGATGTATGCCAAAGTGAAAGTCCTCAATGGTTAAAGTGGATTAGGGATTACTAAAGTTATTAAGTTAATGATTGAATCTTAACTAAGTGTCAACCTCAAGACTCCCCTCGCTTGTACCAAGTAGTTGCTGGGTGCTCAAGAAGTCAGGCAAACAAGGCCCCACCCTAGCTCCACAGGTCAACCTAAGGAAATAAGTACTCCCGAAAAGGACGCTGAGTGCCACGAGATTGTCCTCGACCTATCACCTTGTGTTGCTTCCTTTCAATCCCCGTTTAAGTGGCAAAGTTGGGTCAATAATGAGTGCCCTATTAAGTCTAATAAATTTTAAGGCCGAAGAAACTAGTATAGATTGAGTTAGTTGGTGTGTTAGGCAAGATGTTGTTTGCCAAAAATTAGGTGCTTGAACCAAAAACGAAATTGAGTTGCTTGCAAATCATGAAGTGCTTAACCCAAGATAAAGATTGCAATAGCATGAAAAGAACTTGAACAATAACTTGCAAGAAATGAAAGATAAGTTGCTTTAAACCATTTATAACATGTCCATGATAATTGCAAGGAAACAAAAGTGCTTGTGAAAGATTATGAACTAGAAACAAGTACTTGATGTAATGGAAACTTGCAAATGAAAGATTGAGATAGCATAAAAACATCACTATGCCTCCATGGGCCTAATCTAGTATTAATGTGTGTTACTTCTACTTCTAGATAATTTTTTAAACCATTAGACACATTAGAAGTAAACCATTAAACTAGCCATACAATTATGGGGGTTGGCTAAGCCAAACTCACTCCAAGGTGTAGGCAACAATCTTAAAATTGAATGCTTTGAAAGGGAAAACTAAACTAAGCAAACAATATACAATGGTACAAGGTGGAGGCAAGCATTCCTATTTTGTGCCAAAGAGGGTTAAAATGAATGAAGTAAAAGGCTAAAACAACCTAGCCACACAACCTTGTCCTAATGACAAGTGGGGCAAACAAATAAAGAAATATTGCAGAAATTTAAAGGACTACCTAGCCTTACAATTTTGGGGGTTGGCTAAGCCAAGCTCACACCAAGATGTAGGCACAAATTTAATAACAAATTGCAGAAAATTATTAACAAGAATGCAAGCCTCTTAGGGACTCCCTAGGGCTTGCTACAATGCTAGAAAATGAGAGAGAAGAGATGGGTATTGTTACCAAACAAGGTGAGGCCTTCCTTGAGAGTTTTGTGGCCTAATTTGGGCAGCACTTCCCCTTGTACTGGCGCGAATCTACAAAAAACAACAAGCTATTGTTTGCTGGAAATGATGCAAAACACACAAAAAGTCAAAGAAAATTTCTGTTTTTTACACAAAAATGTTTTGCATAAAAATTTCAGCAAATAAAATAATTGAAATGACCTATTCTAGATGTTAGTAAACCCAAATTTCTGAAATGTAATGAACGGATAATGAATGTTAGAAAGTAAGGAGGTTCAAGTTGGGTTATGAAGGCAAGCTTCCAACTCAAAGCTAGCCTTGCAAACCCTTGAGATAACTTGCAACTTGTGAAACAATCCACAAAATGAGAGCAAATGGTGAGCAAGTAAGCTAGATCAAACAAACTAATTTGCTAATCTACTACCCTACTCATATAGATTTCACAACAACACTATTGGAAATCTACCCAAGCAATCTAGTTTGTTTGGGACATCTACTCTATATATTAAAAAAGCTTCAACAAAATACAATATCACCTCCAATCACAAATGCACCAAGACAAATCTTTGATACACCAAGGTCCTCCAAAGCACTTTCTATTAGCAAGTAGGAAGTTGCATCAACTAGTTGCTATAAGTTCCTCTCCAAATGCGAGAGCAAGAATGATAAAAGCAAGATGGGAGAGATGAGGAGACCGGGGAGAAAAATGGGTAGCATAACAATAGCACAAGAATTGGTGAGGAAATGAGGGTGAGAGGGTCTTCATTTATATTTGGAGAGGCAAAGTTACCCCTCTTGGATCAAAGCCAAGTGTCCACCACCAAGCACAAGTGAGGATCCCAAGGAGGGGGGCGCAACTCTAGGGTTTAGGTGAGGATAGATGAGATGGCAATGCGGTGGAGGGTGTGGGCCAAGCCAAAAGGGTGATGTGGAAGGCTTAGGAGCACGCACCAAGGGAGAGGGGGCCCACCCCTCTAATAAATGGATTTTCTAAAGTTTTCTCATGAAGGGGGGCGTAATTCCCCTAGGGGGACGAATTGTTTGAAGTGGGTGTTATGTCTAGGAGGTGTATAAAGGTTAGAAAGGGGTTTGGGTAGGTTAGGAATGGGTTTAGACATCTTCTCCCACCTTTACTCTAACCATTTAGTTCAATTTTACAAAAAATGACATTTTGACTATGTCATGACTAGTAATTAAATTGTTGTTTTTGACTGACTAAGACTCCTCATGGACAAACACCTAGAAAAACTTGTCCAATTGAGTTAAAACATGGTCCAAGGGTGTAGGGGGTCTCATACAATTTCTTTTGAGCATAAATACTCCTATCAAAAATTCCAAGGACCTAGTTTTTACATTTTTCATCAAATTTTAATTAAAATTACCCAACTTAGGCAATTTTAATAAATTAAAAAAAACCTATCTAGACTCAACGGAATTTTGCAAAACTTTGAGAGATGTCTTACATGGTTATTTACAACATTCCTAAACACTAGCTACCAGAGGACGAAACCATTATAACGTCTTTCACCACTTTGGAGGAATTATTGTGGGAGTGAAAAACTCAAGGGAAATTAATAAGGCTAGTTAGGCCAAATTAATAACCTGAGAAAAAAAAAACACTCAGTGAAAGTGACTCCTCTAATGTTGAAGTCCTAAGGTAACTGGCCTAACTATGATCCATGAAGACCTATTACATTATTATCTTACGCAGGGGAGCGGAAATTCCATTACACAAATAAGAGTTGAATCCGAAAACATGCCTTGTAGAACCAGTAAGTCTTTGACTTGGTAGCATCTGATGAGGCATATCTTCATGGTACATGGAGTTGACCCCCTAGTTGAATAGGTGGTCAACAGGCCCATAGCCAAATTAAGCCCCTCTTTCGACCGTCGGTCTGCTTCTTTATTTTTTTCCCTGTAGATATGTTGACAAACAAAAGTGTCAAAAGAGGTCTGTAAACGAGCAATGTCTTCCACCAAAGCAACGAGTCTTGTGTTTAAGAATCTTTGGGTGCCTTTTATCCAGTTTATGACGTTTAAAGAGTCCCCATAAACTTTTAAAGAGCGACAACCCTTTTCAATGGCGAAGGCAATGAGTAGTTTAAGGCTCAAAAGTTATGAAAAGTTGTTTGTTCCTGGCCCAATACCAAAATTCATAGTAAAGTAGTGTGAAGATGAAAGAAAGAGGAGTCCACCTCCTCCACAAAAGGTTTGTTGAGAAGCTCCATCGAAAAATCCCGAGGGGGAAGAACTGTCAATCACGATCTCTTGTGGTTGCCTAGGAGAGGATCTAGGGCTCTGAGAGAGGAAGGAGAATAGTAGAGCTACGCTTTTGGTTGTTGTGATCTTTGGAGACGGAGGGACTCCCTTGAAGACGAAGGAATTCTGAGCAAGCCAAACACCCCAGATGACCAATAAAGGAAGGGCTCTTAAAAGTTTGAAAGCTCTTGTTTTCCACCAAGAAATCCAGGAGTGTTCCAAGTCCCTACCTTCCCAAAGACATTGCAAATCTAACAAACTGGAGGTTTCAATCCAAACTGTTAGAATATGAAAGATGTGTGCTCGTTTTACCATTGACAATACCCTTGTCACCCAACCATAGGCCGAAGCCACCCTCCAAGCACCTTATCCTTGATAGAGAATCATTCTGGAAGCAAACCCTAGGCTAGATAGCCAAACAAAGGGTAGTGCACCTTTCCCCAAGGATAGCGCACCAACAAGAGTTGATCAGATAGTCCAAACCCTAGCCAAGAGATAGTCCAAGCCAAACGTGATCTGCTAGCTGCAGCAGCTGCAATGGCAGCTCTCCTCAAACCTGCGCACAAGACTGGGCACTACAATTCTGAGACTGCCTACCAAAATGAGAATTGGCCTCCTGTATTTATACTAATTCTGGCTAACTGCCTGGGCCGACTTCTCATTCTGGGTATCTGTCTGTTCAGTGTATAGTATTTCTTTTGGTCGACTTCTTCTCTTGGAGGCTAATAACCTAATAAAAATTATCTTCTTGAGCCGTTAAGTCTTCTAGGGTTATTAGCCAACTCATTAGGGTTTCTTCTTGCTTCCCAGAGTATTCTATCTTTATCAGGTTTACACGTGGAGGTAAATACCTCCCGCAGCTACCATAATATCAACACTCCCTCCTAGCTAGGGAGGTATTATAGGTAATGGTCTTGAGCAAAAAAACATATCATTCACCCGGTAGCATCAACATAGTTGTATAGACTAGATCATGACTAGATCATGAGCACCATCATCATCATCAGTGTCATCATCTGCATCA
The DNA here is from genome assembly GCA_009831015.1 of Picea engelmannii. Lineage (NCBI taxonomy): Eukaryota > Viridiplantae > Streptophyta > Pinopsida > Pinales > Pinaceae > Picea > Picea engelmannii. The sequence continues at coordinate 800,341 of ML780587.1, forward strand.
TCTCTCGAAACCATACTCTATTTGAGTAATCAGATATGATGCTCACTCCACAGAGTGATACAAGAGCCATTCTTCTAATCTAGAAGAGTAAATGCTCTGAACCATTTTCCGTCTGGGAAATCTTTGTCCTTTAATTATCCATCTAACTGATAATCATTTCCAATACTGTTGATAGTCTTCAAGGCAATCGAAACAAAATAGAACAGAATTGTTTTTATCCATATTAGTACATAACTACAATCCAGTGGTACACTACCACACCAAGTAACACACAAGTACTTGATCAACAACGTATAATCACAAACAGTGGAACACATCCACCACAGTAGTATACATCTACTGTCATACAGTCTTCATAACAATCATCTGATATCAACCTGCACAGAAACAATGCTATGATATAAACTGAATCATCTGGGCCAATCTTTCACTCACATCTGTGAGATTTGAAAGAATATATGCCCTCGAAGTAGAACAATGAGATATCTGGACTATTCTTCTCAAGCAAGGAAGAATAATTGCCCTGTCTTCTGAACCTGGACCATTCCCCACCCTGGACCATTCTTCCTACAATAATCAAAGTGCACCCTGGAGAGAATGTATAAACCCTAAGGAATGCATGTCCCTGATTGTTGAGCCTGGACCATTCCCCACCCTGGGCCATTCTTCCTACACTAATCAAAGTGCACCCTGAAGAGAATGTATAAACCCTAGGGAATGACTGTTCAGACCATTTCCTCTGTTAACCACAAGAGGAAAAGACTGTCCGGTACCAACCTCCAAAACGGACCATTCCTCATGTTAACCACAATGAGAAATCGTTGTCCGATGAGGCGGGCCAGTCTTCTTGAGTAACCCTCAAGAAGAGAGACTGCCCTAGACCACTCCCCATGTTAACCACAATAGGAAGTCGTTGTCTATGATACATCAGCAATCTGGACCATTTCCCATGTTAACCACAATGAGAAATCGTTGTCCATCAGAAATCTCAATCCACTTTCTGAACTAAAAAGGAAATTGTTCATCCTGGACGATTTTTCAAACTGAAAAATGACAACCCATAAATCAATACATATCAGTGCTCCCTCCCAACCTGGGAGTCATCTCTTCCTTTTTCAATAAGGAAGTCGTCTCCACGAGCTCCAGCTTGAGTACGCAAACTCTTTTATCTTGGAAAAAAGCTTTACCAAGATGTCTGTTTATCTGCTCATTTGTGGAGATATGTATTGGAGAACCTCTTTCTCCTTTCTGAACTTCATCACGGATAATGTAATGCTTGATTTCAAATGTACTTCGTTCTGGAGCACTGGTCTTCTTTGAAGGCTTCATGTAACTCTGATCAATAAAATATATCATTGTTGGAAAACTGGAACATATCCATGTGACACTTCTTTTGTCATCATGAGATTTGATCTTCTAAGTAATCATCTTGATACAATATCTTGTTATAGGAAATCTTCACCATGCTTTTGCTATGCACTGGAGGTTCTCCACCAAGTTATTTTCTTCCATCTGCATACAAGGGTCTCTTTCTGGTATGCCTCAAAGTCTTGAGATTGCTCTTCATATGCTCTTTGCTCAATTGCTCTAGAGAACATTCTTTGCATTTATCTGATGTAGAACTCCAACTCATGGATATTGACTCATGTAAAGATATGTTTGGTTTACCGAAACGAGTGATCATCATAGTCTTCTCCCTCCATCTGGGAGAACCTCTAGTTCTGGATCTTGCAATGCTTTCATTCATAAGTCTTCCATATACTGTTCTTCATCTCAATTTTCAGTTCCTCTGCTTGATTTCTTTTAGTGAGTTCATGTCAGGTCAGTAATCTTGTGATATAATGACTGGTTGTTCTGGCTTCTCTTGTTTCTTGGAATCTTCATGTTCTTCCTCATGTTTTTCCTTTAGCTCTTGGGTCCATAGAGTTTCTTATAGATTCCATGCCCTAAAGATTTCACTTCTTTCTTTTATCATAGCATCATGGATCTGGATGGACAACCAGGGATACTTTAAGGCTCTTCTTCGAAGAGGTCTTCTTCTGCGGTTGAACTAAACACGTATTGTCTTTCATGGTTGCTACCATACTTCATCATTTTTAATGGATCATAGGATTAGCTCCCTCCTAATCCTTGCTTCATGTATGACTGCATATAATCGGCTCCCTCCGTCTAACAAAGTCCATGCTTTTGTCTGCATCCTTATTGTCTTCTACAATATATAATTGGCTCTCTCTGTCTAACGGAGTCCACGCTTCCGTCTTGTTGTCTTCTACAAAACCTTATAAGTCTTTCTCTGACTTCTTTCTATCTTTTCTTCTTCTAAGTCTCTTCATGATTGATTCGGCGTATTTCATCCTTTCATGTGTATTATCTAATGATATCAATCCTTATCTTGTTGTTCTTCCATAGGTATAGTTCTTATTGGAATACATTATCTTCCAAGAGATAGATATACAAGATATGTACAGAGACGATGCAAACAAGATATGTACAAGAAATAAGAAGAGTATTATTACCTTCAGAAGAAGAAGTCTCTTTCATCTTGCTTAGTCTTCTTTGTAGGTTCCTTTTCTTCGGCAACTGATGCTTCGTGTGTCTCCTTCCTTTCCTTCAGCTCGGGACAATGATTCTTGTATTGACCAGACCTTCGACAGTTGAAGCATTGTATTTCTGAAATATCTTTTTCTTGATTTGGCTTCCTCCTTGAACCAAACTTGCTTTTGTTCCTGAAAACCTTGAATCTTGCTGTGAAGGCTTGATCATCATACTTCTTTTGGGGTTTCTCTTTTGCACTGATCCTTGATTCTTCTTGAGCACAGCAAGTCCAAAGTTCTTCAAATGTAGGATACTCCTTCCTTGTGTTCATGCTAGCGGCAAATGCATCCCATGTCTTGGGAAGACCATTGAGTACTATGTTTACCAATTCCTTCTCTAAAACGATCTCTTCAATAGCTTGTAGTTGATCTCTTGACTGAGAGATTCTCACAAAGTCTGATGTTATGTTGTCATCATGATTCATCTTCATGTCACGGAGCTCATTCTTCAAACTCATTACTTGTCCAATGTTTCTGACTAAGAAGAGGTTTGTTAGGGCATCGTACATCTTCTTCGATGATTCAAGATGGGAGATGTAGGGTATCAAGTGGTCTTTGATAGAGTCCACTATGATACTCATGGCATTGATGTCACCGTCTTTGAACTTCTCCATAACTGCAACGTTCTATGGTTCCTTCTCTTTTCCTTATTCAAACTCTGGTTCCAGGATCTTTCCTTTCACGATATCCAACACTTTATTCTTGGCAAGGATGAGGTCAATCCTTGTCTTCCACGCTCTGAAGTTAAAGGCTCCATCTAACTTGTTCTCTGACTTCATAGAATAATTCATGGATGCTTTGACTTGGTCAAACCCTAGATTTGACCACAAACTCAAACTTGACGTCTTGGCTCGCTGAGAGTACCAGGAGATGCACTAGGCTAGGGTGCACTGATCTGTCCGGAGATTAGGTCAATCTCTTCACTTAAGGTGTCTCAACGAGAGGATTAGGGTTTCTGCAACTGCACCTGCTAGTAACCCTAGCGACAGTGCTTTGGTGATTGCTCCTGCTAGAAACCCTAGCGGCAGTTCTTCAACGAGCTTAATATCATTCTAGCTATGTTTCCCTCCAGCGGTTACACTGAATGAAAGAGGTGTGGGCCCATAACCTATTAGAATATGAAAGATGTGTTCTCGTTTTACCATTGACAATACCATTGTCACCCAACCATAGGCTGAAGCCACCCTCCGAGCACCTTAACCTTGACAGAGAATCATTCTGGAAGCAAACCCTAGGCTAGATAGCCAAACAAAGGGTAGCGCACCTTTCCCCAAGGATAGCGCACCAACAAGAGCTGATCAAATAGTCCAAACCCTAGCCAAGAGATACTCCAAGCCAAACGTGATCTGCTAGCTGCAGCAGTTGCAATGGCAGCTCTCCTCAAACCTGCGCACAAGACTGGGCACTGCAATTCTGAGACTGCCTGCCAGAATGAGAACTGGCCTCATGTATTTATACTAATTCTGGCTAACTGCCTGGGCCGACTTCTCATTCTGGGTATCTGCTTGTTCAGTATATATTATTATTTCTGGCCGACTTCTTCTCTTGGAGGCTAATAACCTAATATAAATTATCTTCTTGAGCCGACAAGTCTTCTAGGGTTATTAGCCAATTCATTAGGGTTTCTTCTTGCTTCCCAGAGTATTCTATCCTCGTCAAGTTTACACGTGGAGGTAAATACCTCCCGCAGCTACCATAATATCAACACAAACTTTGTTGATAAACGTACTCTTTAGAAAGAGATGTAAAATATTTTCTCCTTCAGATTTGCAAAGAGAGCACCAGCCAGGGCCAAAGAAGTTTCTCTTCTGAAGGTTATCCCAAGTTGGAACTTTATTGTGCAGGACATTCCACATAAACAATCTTGTTTTTGCAGGACTTTTGATCTTCCACAATTTTCTCCACCACCAAACAGGCTCTCAGCAACCTAAATCCGAGTTATATTTTAGATAACACAATTTTGGGGAATAAATCCCCTAGGGAGCCAGGTCCCAAATCAATTCGTCTTCGCAATCCATGAGTCTCATGTGTGAGGACTTCAGATAGAAAATGTATCTTTCCAGTTCTAGTTTTTCTTCTTCGCTAAAACCCAGCCTGTTTTCATCCATCAATCCCCGTCACCATAAGGTGGAGCGACTATGATCCGCCAAGTTGTTTACATGAGTAAAACCCAAAGAATGCAGATGTTGTATTAACTGCTCTGAAAGTACATGTTTACCTCCACTCCCTGGCCAAGGGTCTTTCCCTATTCTGAACCAGCTTCCATTACAAAGTTTCCAAGCTAAACCATTTTCAATTAGTGGGAAAGCATTTAAAATTGGTTTCCAGATCACCGAGGCCCCCTCTTTGGATTTTTGTTGACTTCTGATCCAAAACTCCAGTGGGACTGGTTCAATATATTTTTGAATAATGACCTTTGTCCAGAGGCCGGTAGTGTTTATAATGCGCCATCCCCCCTTGGCCGCCAGTTCTTTGGAAAAGAGGAAAATAGTTTTCAGGCCCCAACCTCCCATTGCCTTTGGGACGACAATTTTATCCCAGCGGACCCAAGGGATTACATGAGCTTCCTTTTTTCCACTCCAAAGGAATTTTGAGGTGGGTTTTCTTGCTGCTTCCAGAATTCCTTTATGGATCCAAGAGAGGGACATCGAATAAACCAGGATCACTTCCAAAACTGATTTCACCAGTACCAATCTCCCTACGCGTGAAAGCCACCGATGACTCCAAGTATTTAGTCTTTTGTCCATTTTCTTCAGAAGCCACTTCCAATCTTCTTTTCTATAATCATTTAGTTTTAGAAGAAAACCCAAGTACTTTAGACCATCATCTAAAGTCTTCCTTTCAAAGGGGAAAAGTAACCTGAGGGCTTGCTCTTCTTCTTCAGATAAGAGATGTGGAGAGAGCGACAATTTTTTGTCATTGATTTGCATCCATGTTGCTTTTGAGCAAAGCGAAAGAACATTCCTTAAGACCTCAGCTTCCCTTCTGGATCCTCCACTAAAAATTAAAACATCGTCCACGAAAAGTAGGTGTGTGAGATACAAAACATGAGAGATTTTGATTTCAGGGAAGATGCCTGCACTCTTTGCATGCGTAATTGCTCCGCTGAGTCCTTCCGCTACTAGGAGGAAGGGCAATGGTGATAAAGGACACCCTTGTCTGAGACCTCTTTCTGAGGAAAAGAAGGAAGAAGCTGAGTCGTTTATTAGGACCGCAAAAGAGGCCGAAGTGAGGAAGTTCATGACCCAATTTATGAAAGGAACATCAAAACCTAGATGAGTAAGTAATAACCGGAAGTACAACCAGCTTACTCTATCATATGCTTTTGAAAGGTCGATCTTTAACAATGCTCCTTTTAAACTTCTTGTCTTCATGCTGTGAAGTCCTTCTTGTGCTATACCTATCGCTTCATGGATTTGTCTTCCTTCCAGAAAGCCAAACTATTGTTCTGAAATATTTTTAGATAGTATTCTTTTAATCCTTCTAGCAATTACTTTGGAGACGATCTTGTAGGCGCAATCACAAAGAGAGATTGGTCTGAAGTCATCCAGAGTCTCTGGGTTATCCGTCTTTGGGATAAGTGCTAGCAACGTTGAGTTAAGGCTCTAAGGAATTCGGCCTATAATTCTAGTGTCCTCAATCATCTTCAGCAAATCAGGTCCTACAACCTCATAACATCCCAGGAAAAATTCAATAGTCCATCCATTTGGGCCTGGTTTAAAGACAGGTTTTTCAGAGCCTCCAACCACTCATTGCCCTCTAGTGTCAATTTTTTTAATTAAAACAATAATAGGAGGAGAAGAAAGTAGAGGATTACCCAAGACTAGAGTCCTTGAGCTTCCTAAATCAAGAGTAGTGAGGCTTGTTTTCTCAATTCCTTCCTCCGCTTGTCTTTCAAGTGATGGAGAGCAATCCTTCTGATCTGTTTCCTTTGTGGCTTCTGTGGACTGTACTAGAACCATTGAAAGGGATGCTGCCTTTTTTGAACCAAGTTCCTGCCTTCTACTGTCAACATGAGTCGTAGCCTTTAATTTTGCTTTGTAAAAAGTGCATCCTTTAGTTCTTAGGGGAAGATGGCAGTTTCCCACCAGGTGCCCATACCAATGGCATCAACGTCATCTAAAGGGGACGTTTTCATAGTACAGTAATTGGGAGTGTGTGAAGTTCCCCCAACTTAAGTCGATTTCCTCTCCAAGCCCTTCTCTGACATTTAAATTCACTAAAATTCTTGCGACTTTTCTTTGTTTTGTCTCCTCGAAGGATAAGTCTGCTTCAAGAAAATCACCCAGGAAATTTCTTAAGGCTTTAAAGTAGTCCAGAGACCAGAACTAAAGTGGAAGAGCTGGGAGTCGAACCCAAACGAGGATTTTGTCTAGTTTCTCTCTGCTTGCATCGAAAAGAGGGCTCCAAGGCTTTAGAAGGAGGGGTGAATTATTGACGCTCCGATTTTTACCCAAAGCCCATTTAGCATGTTCTAGTTGAGGAAATTGAAGGCAAACCAGTTTCTGCTTAGTTCAATAACATCAGGGGCATAGCCAAGGTGTTTTTCCCATACCGAATGGGTCCAATCTACAATGGTTTTGAGAGCAAAAGACATGCCGCTAGCTCTCCCAACTAAAGTCTGATTTGACAGTTGTACAACCCTATTCATACCTATCTCTTCCCCAAGCACAAGGTTACCCACTTTTCCTTTGGATTTGAGTCCTTTCCTTTTCTGTTTTTTCCGTGCACTGTGGAGTCCCCTAGTCTCCCATGAGTCCTCTGGTCTAAAAGCAGGGGAGAAAACCCCTCTTTCTTGAGTGAAACCCCTATGTTCTTCGACGTTAAGATGAGCAGAAATAAACCCTTTTGTGGGGAAAGAAAACTCCTGTGAGACAGCTTGACAAAACACCTCGCTTCGTTGGGCAAAACCTGTGACGCCACGGGCCTTTGCACCCCCTGGTGAAAAACCGCTTTCTTCGTGGTCTGGGCTAGTAGAGGACGGAGAGCGAAGAAAACCCCCTTCCACTTGAGAGATCCAGTCCAATGCAAGGTCGTCCGAAGAACTAAGAGAGGAGGGGAGGCCTCCTTCTGAGACAAGAGGGTCCGAAGCCAAAAAATACGAGAAAGACTCGAAACAACTAGCATAAGAATCCTTCCTGGAAGGTGAGAAGGTGGTAGGTTGCTTACCAGTAAGGCGGGGAGGAGGCTCGGGGGGAGAAAACAGAGCCTGCCTCAGCGATGAAAAATCATCTGTCAGGAACCCCAATCCAGGGTCTACCCCGCTCAAAAGATGTGGAGAGGCCACGTGTTTTGGCGCCTTGTCCATAGCTAACTCCCTTCGTTCCACATTCGAAAACCTAATTCAATACGCGGTGTAGTCGCAGTCATGGCAACCACAGCAGGAGATTGTGTGGAGACCAAGAAAACCGCTTGAGCCTCCGTGGAAAAAACAGTAAGAACCTAGGGAGAGTTTCGAACCTTACCGGGGCAGTTTGTAAAAAGTGACCAGAAAAAGTTAACCGCAGTGGCAAGCCTCAGTGTGAAGAGAAACCGTAGAGTCCATCGCCCCCCAATTGTCTTATATATATATATATTATAACAGTATATATATAACTATATATACTATTATATAGTTATAACAGTATATATATATTGTATACTGTATACATATTTCTATATAGTATATATATTTGTATACAGTATACAATATATATACACTGTTATAACTATAAAATAGTATATATATTTATATACTGTAATATATATTTTACTTATAGTATATAAATATATATACTGTTATATATATAACAGTGTATATTATTTATATATTGTTATATATATAACAGTATAGATATATATTATACTGTCTTGTATATATATAAGACAGTATATATCCTTTTGGCAGTAAGGATCTTGTACATATTGTCTTATATATTGTTTGGTGAAATTATTACTAATGTCACGCATAGTTAAACAAACTTAGCATGCATTAGATTTTTAAAACTTAGTACATATGCTCTAGCCTCTTACTTACAACAATTTAAAATTCCCCATACACGCGTGATGCAGTGTTAGACATGGAACCATCACAACAGAGTGGGGGAAACTAAAGGTCCAAGATCTCCTTTATGGCACTATGTGGAAATCCTCGGAAAAGCTACCGGGGGTGGTTCATATAAATGGAGATGCAGTGAATGCAATAACGTCCGGAATGGCTCATACACTAAAGTGAAGGGCCATCTCACTGGACTGACTAACACAGGGGTGATGGTATGTCCTGGTCCAAATGATGCAGATGGCAAACCTGGACTAGGTTTAAGTCCTATAAAAATTTTGTTTTATGCATCTTTGCAAAATTGTAATGTCCCTTTCCAAATAGGAGCTCGAGAGAGGAGGCTTAACGGTCTAAACCGCCTCATTAGACTATAGCCAGGGCCAGAAAAGAAGTAAACATGGTTACTAGAGGTCACTCCAGTCAAAGGTTTTATGTTCGAAAAGTGACATTGAGCTAAAAGTGGTTAAAGCGCTTTTAAGCCATTATGAGCTAAAAATACAACAGACGAGCTAAAATTAGAAGTCAACAATGAATTAGGATTTAAACAATGAATTAGGGTTTAGAAAAGCTATAAGAGAAGGGTCGGCGACCTAATTCATCATTATGCAGATTTGGACTTGTCATTGAGGAGAGAGGCGCATCTCAGGAGAGATATTTCAGTGGATTCCAGGAAGAAGACACCAGTTGGTTGATTTCGGTGTTAAGAGACACACACTAGTCACCGGGAAGATCACACATGTCTTCCATCATTCTTCAGCAGCAATTACACAGGTTCCAGCAGCAAGGGCACACTTATCCAAGGTGACGGCGCAGCTTCTCAGGAGGTTTAGTGGATCGACTTGTCCCATCCAGGGAGAGTTCAGAGATTCCCCTCTGACTCAATTGAGAGGAAGGCAAGGCGCATCTTTTGCCTGGTTCCTCGTCAGATTTCGACGGAGGAATCATCTGGGGTGCATTTTCCAGACTTGGGACTGCGACACTTTTAGTGGACACATTCAGGGTTCCCGAGCGATCATCAAATCAGATCTAGGGAAACCCTTCCGACCCATTTCCCAGTAGGCCAAGGCGATCATTTTGAGTTACATCTCAGTCAATTCCGACGGTGGAATCACTAGGGAGCAATTTTCCAGTGAGAGAGGGGTGCATTCCCCCAGGGGGATCCATCCAGGGTCCAGACACACCAGCAGAAGGGTCGGTCAATCACCAGGACTGAGAGCTAGAGCAGGGCGCACCATTTGGGACAGTTTCCAGGCCATTCCGAGAGCTTTAGCCACCAGGGCGAACTTTCCGGACTTTTAGCAGTTACTGTGCGAACTGCCACAGTTCCAACTCATCCATTGATCCCGCAGTGCTCAACTATTATCGGGTATTATCATTTAGTTTTCTTATTGTATTTCGACTAAGATCCTTTTGTCATTTGATCTAGCCGAGTGATTCATTTTATTCAGCCGCATTAGGCATTGTACTACGCAGAGATATCATAATATAAACTTTGCAGTCTTTTGTCGCATTTTTTATTTGTATGATCATTTATATGTTGTAAACCATTAATCCTACACACATTAGCAGCATTTCCTAGACTAGCCAAGTCAGCAACATTACAAAAATGTTGTTGATAGGAGACATGCTAAAGAAAAGGTTCATGTGCAAGGATCTGCAATTAAGCCTCCAATACCATCTAGACCAGATGTCACAACTAATAAAAGGCCTACTTTGGAACCTCTTGAAGCAACATTTAATAACCAAGGTAGAGAAGTAGTTGATGAACATGTAGCTCGTTGCCTCTATGCAAATGGGCTAGCATTCAATTTGGTGCACTCTCCTTATTGGCAACAAATGATTAAGGCAGTCAATGAAGCGCCAAAAGGGTACAAGAGCCATGGTTATGAAAAAGTCCGCACCACTTTGTTGGCTTTAGAGAAACAATTTGTGGATAGTGTTGAAATAATGTAACTGCGAAGAGCATTCTTATTATTATTGTTATTTTATTCATTGGATTAATCCCCATTGTGGATTAATCATGTCGGTAATTGTATTAGGACCAAATCCCCTTTCGCGGATTGGTCATCGGACAATTATAATGGGCAGAATAAGAAGTCGGCCCCAGGAGTTATTATTGAGACCCAGAATTAATTTAAAGGTGGGTTTACCCACCCAGAGTGAGAGGTCGGCCCTGCCAGTGAAACCCTCTCACACGTGCCAGTCTTGTATATATAGGAGGCTAGTGCCTCACTTTATAAAAAAACAACTCACTTGCTCATTATCTTATGAGGCAAGCTGCAATTACCAGTTGGAGAGAGGAGAAGAAGAGTGGCGCATCTCTTGGGGAGGACTATCTGTATTGGTTTGAGTTATCTCTTGAAAATTGTATAAGCTATTTATGATAAGGAAGTTTTTGCTGGGTTTTCTTCCCCTAGAGGGTTTCCCA
>ML780587.1:823990-836997 GCA_009831015.1 Picea engelmannii
TAAAAAGGGTAGAGGGAATCCATAGTTTATTTACTTGATTTCATTGTAGATGACTCATGAGTCATACTCATGAGTCATGATGACGATCATGAGATACATTTATGATTTATTATATTTTTTTATGACTCAAGAATTGGGACGAGATTCATTTTTGATGTGTGATGTATCACTAGACATCTTATATATCTTATATATTAGTTTTCTTTCCATATTCATGTGGCAATCTGTCTATTTGATGCTAATGTTGCTTTAAATGTTTCAAAAATAAAAAATAAATGAATATTTTTGTATTTTTTTAAGTTTGTCAATGTTTTGCCGATTTTTACAAAACGATGTTTTCTGGACCCCGACGATTTTTTCGCCGAAACAATTTTTGTAACACTGGTCTCGGGCCTTTGAAAGACAAGGTTTCCACTTGTGATTTCAGCAGTCTAAGAGCCACGAACTCTATGCGAGTGTGAGGAACTAGGGATTGTTGCCGACAAAGATGGATCGAGGGATCACCAACATGCCTTCTTAAACTCTAGAAGATATGATTTCAACTCTCTTAGTTGAAGAAAAGAGAAGCACTGCAGGTGATACAAAAGGTCATACTCAAACTGAGACTACAGCATACTCAAGATACAATTGTAGCATATTAGTTAAGGACAAATGGGAGATGGAATGTGACTATTGCAAGAAAATGGCTCACATAGCCTGGAACTGTAGATTTCAAGCTCATGATTTTCTACAGGGAAAGCTAAAAGACTAACCACATGTAGGGAATGTAGCTATTGTTGAAGATCCACCAAATGCTGACAGTGGTAATGACCTTACTGAAGAAAGGGCATTTTGCACATTTTAAGAAGCTCACACCTTGAAAATAGAAAGGGATCTAATGTAGATAAAGCTCAACATGGATGGCTACTCAAATAGTTCGGGAGTTTGTGAATCTTGGGAAGTATACCCTTACGAGGGTCATGAGACAACTTGATGGAGAACTATGGATGTAGCTCAGTATGAATGGTTATCCAATAATTCATAAGATTCGTAATTTGAGAGTTCAGGGAGGAGGAATTTCGGGAACTCGAGATACGAGGGTTATGAGGTAGCTTGATGAAGCTCTACCTAGTCCAAGAATTGTTTTCAAAGTAGAAGCGTTTGAAGAATGTTTGGTTCTAATGTTTTAGCTTTCAGTCAACATGTTTTAGCTTTAGTTAGTATGTTTCACTTTTAGTATTGTAAGCATTAAGAGGGGGGTGTTTAAGATATAAAGCTTAAATTTGTAATGAAGTCACTTGATGACCTTACACTATATTTTATGCTTTTGTTCACTTTTTGTATAGGGTTGTCTATCCCACATTCATAAGTGGAAATGACTTGCTCAGTGAGCAATCATATATACGGAGGTGAACTCCATTGTAATATATGAACCTTTTATTCATTAATAATATCATATTGTGTTATTGTGAGTATCATTTTTTTAGCTCAATTATGTGACTCATCCCTGTCTAGGCCTTCATCATTTAATGATCTAGCTCATTTGGTAATACAATAAATGGTCACAAGAGAATAAAAACTACTGAAATGATATATATATCAATCATCTTTACCCTTTAGAGTTCATCTACCTAACACTATATTAGACAAGAAACAACAACAAACTCAACCCTTACCACCATGCCTAGCATTGATATGAAAAATATAACTCCTTCCTAATCATCCACAGAGCTATCATACATACCATTAAAAATAACTATCGATTACAATCAACTATGGCTGGTAGACCTATCTTTAACATCTAGTTATTCTAATTTACAATGCTCATCTTCTTCCATTATTGTTGTCATCAGTGTTGTTGCTTGCACGAAGCGAGAGTGGAGTGGGAATGTTTTAGGGAGCATCATTTTCGAAAAATCCTCAGGAGCAGAGCGTCTCTCTCTCTCTCTCTCTCTCTCTCTCTCTCTATATATATATATATATATATATATATATTGCGTTCATATTAAAAAATTCATGCAGAAAGACAAATTAGTTGTAGAATATATGAAAGGATGCATATTTGTACATTAATATACATAGAAATGGCATCCATAGTACATAGGGAGCATCCGAGAACGCCCTAGAGCGCGCTCCTATTTTTTGGGAGCGCACTCCGAGGGGCACTCCCTGGATGCTCCCACTCGGAGTGCGCTCCGGAGCTTGGGAGCGGGGGGGCACTCCCTGCAACCCTGGTTGTCATGCATCTAAACTCCCTTGGTGAAAAGTTAAAAGCTTTTAAGCCGACTTGAAAAATGTTTTATAATGATTAGTAGTATACAAAAAAGAATAAAGATCAGGCCATACCAAGAACAAGAATACCATACACGTGCTCTACATCTTGTCTCCTCCTTCAAACATGTGCCTCTCTTGGCCAGGAAAGATGCCTTCCTTGGCTTGAGACACAAACAGAAAATAACCTCCAAACCCTAGGCCAAATTTGTCGCAATTACAAAATTCCCTTGCTGAAATTTCAAAGCTCCTAGCACAAGTGCACTCTCACTTATGCTAACTCCATCATGCACAATGACATCTCTCCTTTATATACAAGTCCAATGAGTGAGTTTAGGAGCCCTTCTTAAACTCAACAATTAATTAGAATATTTTATTCTCCTTTTATGATGTGGAATCCCATCACTGTTGATGTTTTTGTAGCAGCGGGAAGTATTCCCTCTTGGACAACTTTTCTTAGAGAGGAAGATTCCAAGAAGTCAAAGGAAGACCATTGAACAGTTGAAGAACACCCAGGAAGAGAAGTCGACCCACAGCAAAATAATAAAGTGGAAATAGAATTTTCATGAAGAGAAGTCGACCCATAGAAAAATAATAAAATGGAAATAGAATTTCCAGGAAGAGAAGTTGGCCCCAGCCAAGTGAATTGAAGAATATAAATAGAGGTGACGCCTTGCTCATTTGGACACACTCTCACAAGGAAGAAGGCAAGTCTGAGGCAAGGAAGAAAACACAACTACTGTAGTTTCTAGGATTTCTGTCTTGAGAAATTCGCTGGAAGTGGTCGAGTACTCTAGCGCTCTTGCTAGGGTTGTTGCACATCATATTTCAAGGTTTCGCTTATGTTGCTCAGTTGTCTACCCTCGATAGGGTTTGACGAGATGAGATAAGTTCTTGTTATCAGAGTTTCTTCATTACTGGTTTTGCTCTTGTGAATAGAGCTTGTTCATGGTGGTATTGTATTATCAGAAACATTCTCTCTAAGAAAAGTTGGTTGGGTTTTTCCTCGAGTTTGGGGTTTTCCCAAGATAAATATTTGTGTCTTCTTGTGCTTGTCTATCTACTTCTAGATCCTTCTTATATTTTCAATATATGGTTGTTGAATGTTAAAAGAAGATCAAAATACTCTTGTAAATCTATTGCTAATGAAAATTTAAGATAATCTAACATGGTATCAGAGTTGAGAGTTGAATCCAGATGACCTAGCGTAAGACACCAACAAGATCAAATATTGCCAGCCATTTGGGTTTTCTAGTGCCAGCGTTGAGAAGAAAATTGTACTAGGCAACTCGCCTAACCCTAGTGCATATCATGAAACCCTAGCATTGACATTTTAAGAAGGTTGAAATTTTGGTATTTTTTTCAGGCCTAGAGTTTCTACAAGTGAGAATGATTACCAATCTGAGAGTTGAACATAGGCTAGATGGAGCGGACAATTTAAGATCATGGAAGCATAGAATACTTCTCATTCTAGAAGAGAATGAGCATTTGGATCATGTCAAGCAAGTTCTCCCAAAACCAGAAGAGGAAAAGTCCAAGGAAAGATATAAAAAGAATGAGATCAGGGCCAAGAGGATCTTGACAGATTCAATCAAGGACCACTTGATTCCTAATGTATCAAAATTGAAGACACCAAAGGAGATGTTTGATGCCTTAACAAGACTATATGAAAGAAAGAATATAAGTAGGAAGCTAACCCTAAGGCTTCAACTCATAAATGTGATGATGAACAAGTTAGATACAATTTCTACCTACTTCATAAAGATTTCTCAGATCAAGGATCACCTAGCAGTTATTGGAGATTCAGTGGATGATGCAGAGCTTGTGACTACAACTCTAAATGGCTTTCCTTCTTGGGATGCATTTGTTCAAGGAATTTGTGCAAGAAGGAAATTGCCTAAATTTGACAAGTTATGGACAGACTGTGTCCAAGAAGAATCAAGATTGACATCCAAGATGCAGAAGACCAATGATGAAGAGAATCAAGCTCTCGGTGCTCATGTGAAGAAAAGGAAAGAAAGAAGAAACAACAATCCGAAGAAAAATAGAAGATCAGTTCCAGATCACAAGAAGGATGTATCTAAGATTAGATGTTTCAACTGTCAGAAGTTGGGACACTTTGCTTACCACTGTACTCAAGGGAAAGGAAAGAAAAAACATCATGCACATGTAGTAGATATGGAGGAGTCTACATCTCAGAAGAAGACAAGGGAAACAAAGGATGAAGAGTATGTTTTTGTCTCAACTCTCACAAGTACCATCACTCAAGGAAGTGATATTTGGCAAGTGGGCAGTGGTGCTTCCAAGCACATGACTGGGTTCTGAAATTCTCTTACAAATTTGACAAAAAAGAGTTCATCCCTGTTGACCGCCTATTCAACTAGGGGGTCAACTCCATGTACCATGAAGATATGCATCATCAGATGCTACCAAGTCAAAGACTATTTGGTTCTACAAGGCATTTTTGGCCTCCAACACATTTTTTTTGTAATTGGAATTTTCACACCCCTGTGTGGGTTAATAATATAATGGGTCTGCATGGATCATAGTTAGGTCGGTTATCTTAGGATTTCTTCATTTGGAGAGTTCCGTTCACTGAGTGTTTTTTATCCTCAGGTTATTAGTTTGGCTTAACCAGCCTTATTAATTTCCCTTGAGTTTTTCACTCCCACAAAATAATTCCTCCAAAGTGGTGAAAAGTGTTCTAATGGATTAATCTTTTGGTAGCTTGTGTTTAGGAATGATGTAAATGACCATGTATGACATCTTAGAAAGTTTCGCGGAATTTCGTCGAGTCTAGATAGTTTTTTTTTAATTAATTAAAATTTCCTAAGGTTGGGTAATTTAATTAATTAATTTTTGATAAATAATGTAAAAACTACGTCATTGGGCTTTTGCTAGGAGTATTTGTGCTCAAAAGAAATGGAATGAGACCCCCTACACCCTTGGACCAAGTTTCATCTTAGTCGAACAACTTTTGCTAGGTGTTTGTCCATAGGGAGTCTTAGTTACTCAAAATAACAATTTTAATTGCTAAGCTTGACATGGTAAAAATGTCAATTTTTGTAATCTTGAGCAAATTGAGTAAAGTAAAGGTGGGAGATGATGAGAAAACACTTTTCTAACCTTTTCCAACCCTCACATCACCCCCTCACCTAGTCATTAAGCAAAAACGTCACTTTCCCTAGAGAGGTGTGCCCCCCTTCTAGAAAGTCTCCAAAAAGTTAAAAAATAATAAAAAATTTAATGGGAGACTTATTCTATCCCTTGGTGTGCCTCCCTAGACCCTACAACTCATCATTTGACTTGTCAAAGCCTTGCCAACTCACTCCAACTCATTGCCAACTCATCCATCCATGCCAAAACCCTAACTTACCAAAACCCTAAAAGTGACTTTTCCTTGATGTGTGACACTTGTAACTCATCCAAGAGGGGTAGATTTGTCTTCCCAAGTATAAATAGAACCCCTCCCTCACTCATTTCTCACCATCTCTTGAGCTATTGTTATGCTACCAAATTCTCGCCCCATCTCTCTCTCTCATTGTCCATCTTGCTCTCATTCCATTTTGCTCTTGAAGGGTTTGGAGCAATTGGTTGCTGCAATCTCTCCCTTTGATTAATAGAAAGGCTTTAGAGGATCTTTGAGTACAAGATTGTGTCTTGGTGCTTCAATACATATGAGGTGATTGTGTTCCTTTGTGCATTTTGTGGGATTTTGAGTAGATCTCTTGGGTAAATTTTGTTTGCTTGGATAGGTTAGGCAATAGTGTAGATGTTGGCCTAAATGTGTTGAATAGCTAATGATATAAATCTTGTTTATGTTGTTTATCTGTCCATCCCATTGTCTTTTCATATCTCACACTTTGTTTCAAAGTTGCAGGTTTGCTTCAAGGGTTTTGTTGGGATAGCTTCGAGCAAGAAGTTACCCTCATAGCTCACTAAAACTTTATAGTTTTTCCCTCTTTCATTTTATGTTACATATCATATTCAGATTTGGTTTGCTAACACTCTTAGATAGGTCAAAAAATCAATACTATTTTCTGAAATTTATGTTGAAAAACAAGAATTTTCTTAACTTTTATGTGTGTTTTGCAGCATTTCTAGCAAGCAATAGCTTGCTGGCTTTTGCAGGTTCTTACCAGGTCAAGGGGTTATGCTGCCCATTTTCAGTCACAAAACACACCAAGGACCTCTCTTGTGATTGGGTAACAACAGCCAACCATTTGTCTCATCATTCTAGCATTGTAGCAAACCCTCGGGAGTCCCTTGAGGCTTGCATTTTTGTACTTAATTTTCTGTTCTTGTAAAGCTTGTTAGTGCCTACATCTTGGGTGAGAATTTGGCAAAGCCACCCCCCAAAATCGTAAAGCTAAGTTGTATACTTAATTTTCTGTATTTCTTTCATTTTTTTGCCCCACTTGTCATTAGGGCAAGGTTGTGTGGCTAAGATTGCTTTAGTTTTAGTTTAGCCTATTTCATTTCCAACACCCTTTGGCACAAAATAGGAAGGCTTGCCTCCACCTTGTGCCATTGTGAGTGGTTTATATTTATGTTTTTCACTTCAAGTTTTGCATGCCTTGTTGCCTACACCTTGGATGAGAAGTTGACAAAGCAAACCCCCAATATAGTATGGCTAGTTTAGTTGTGTATTTTTTATATGCTTATGCTCATGGTTAAAATCATCTAGAAGTAGATCTCACACAACTAAATACTAGCTTAAGCCCATGGAGGCATAGATCTAGATCTCATGCTTTAAAATCTCTTTTATTTGCAATTTTTACTTTCCAAAGCATTTATCTTATTGCAAATGGTCATGGGCAAATGGTGATGGTTTAAGGCAACTGAATCTCTTTATCTTGCAAGCTATTGTGGGTTTCCTTTACATGTGTTTCAAGTAATATTTTATGGTTTAACACTTCATTTCCTACAAGTTTAATATTTCGGTTTTGGCAATATTTCATGGTTTTTGGGCAAGTAAATCTCATTTTTCACACCTAAACACTAAAATTAACTTAGTCCATAGGCATAATAATCAACTAGACTTAATAAGACACCTCTACTGACCCAATTTCTACCATTTAAACGAGGACTAGAGGAAGCAACGGAAGGTGCTAGGTCGGGGATAGTCTCACAGCGCGCGGCATCCTTTCCGGGAGTACTCTTTTCCCTTGGGCTGACCTGTGGAGATAGGGTAGGCCTTGTTGCCATACTTCTTGAGCACCCAGTAGTTACTTGGTACAAGCGGGGGGAGTATTGGGTTGACACTTAGCTAGGATTCACTCTTCACTTAAAAACTTAATCAATCATTAATCCACTTCAACTTTGGGCATCAATTTGTTATATCTTTGTGGTCTACATCTCTACACTTGCAAGCGCTTCATTTCACATTTACATTTCATGCAAGCTTATCTTATGATTGTGGATTAATCACTAAGTAGTCATAATTTGTGCTTGTGGACATTTTCCCTTTAAAGCTTTTCCTTTTCAATAAGTTATCTTTGGTGTGATCCCTCAAGAAGTTGTGCATCCACTTGGAGGCACTCTCTTGACTAGGTCTTGAGTGATTTGTGTCTTTTATGCCATTGATAAGCAGTCCAATAGAGTAAGTGCTATTGTGAGCATGCTTGGCTTGATGTGTTGATGGTCATCTTGTTTTGAATCTCTTTATTTCCTGCACATGCAAGCATATGGTTAGTGAATCTCTTTATATTCTTTGTATCTATTGTTGGGTATAATCTTGTGATAGTTTTAGAATATTCATTGTTGTAGCTATTGTATCTTGTTCATAAGTAGGTCATCCATTCATCTTGTATCTAATTGTAGATTAGTATCTAAAGTTGTTGTGAAGTAATTGTAATCTTTGTAAATCTTGTGTAATTTAAACCCCTCAAACCATAGTTGACCCCTTGCCCAATCTTAGGCACTAGTCTTAGTTGTCTTAGGAAAAGGTTTGATTGTCATATTGAATTGTTGCACATTGCATTGTTGCCTTTGCATCATAGGCTAGATTTTTCCCCCAACCTTTTAACTAATTAAAACCAACTCCTAGAACTTAACGTTTAATCTCATCTAGAAACTAGGGTCTACCCCCCTTGGCTTCCCTAGGAGTAAGCCTAGACAGAGGAGGTTCAAGTCAAAGTGACAGCGTGGGATTTGAACCTAGGCATTGTGCCTCCAAGGACACACTAAGTGAGGAGGACTTAACTCACGTTTGCAAATGTGTATAAGGACGGCAACAATCCCTTCAGGTGGAACTTGGAGATGAGTCAAAGCATGAAATAAAAGGAGTAGGAGAAGCCTTCTAGAGTCCTATCAACTTGATTCACGTAACTCTATTTCAATAAAGGATATATTTCTTGTACAAGGTTTAACGAAGAATCTTATTTCTATCTCTACTTTAGAAGATCGAGGCTTCGGAATAGCTTATTTTGATGGCCAAGTCCTTCTATGGCCTAAGGGTTCAACTATAAATTCAGCTACTGTGACTGGTGTCCGAGAGAGAGGATGGCATAAATTAAAGGGACACCCAGCACATGTTGATTTTTCATAAGCTAGGTTAAGCATGTAGTTCATTTAATTTCATCATGTCTTAACCATAAAAAAGAATGTTGCAGCAACCAAGATCACAAGAAGAAACACCATGCACAAGAACACAAGATATATCCTGGGAAACCCTTCTCAAACAAGGGAGAAAAACCTAGCCAAATCCTTTGCTATAATCTTCAAGAGAAAGACCTTTACCACCAAGAATATCCTAGCACACAAGAGGGTGCACAAAAACCTAGAAACTCTAGCACCCAAGAGAGGTGTGCAACTTTGACCAAGAAGTGTACTTGCTGAAATTTCTAACACTCACAAGTGTGTGTGTACTACAATGAAAGATTTCACCTTACTTATATTAGACTTGTCCTGTCAGCTAAAGTGTCTATTGGCACAATAGGGCCGACCTCACTTAGACATATTAATTGTTTATTATTATAATAATTAATATTAATATTACTATTACTATTAATATTAATATTAATTATCTTTTACAGTGTATCTTTAGACACAATAAGGTAGGGTCGACCTGTACCATTTACACAATAACTAGGGTTACAAGTAGGTATGACTCTTGAACAATATATAGCAAAGGATCTGATACACCCACTAGTGCTCATCCATAGGGATGCCATGGACCTGATTCATTGCATCACACAGATGAGCCAGGTCCTCACACGTTCACCTATGCTCATCCATAGGCACGTCTGCTCTACAGATCTTCTTTCCCACTGCCACCAACAGGAGGATCATCTGGAGTCTTCTCATCAACTCTGTTGTTGTTCAAAGGAGGCCATCACATCATCTTCGTTCTTATTCTCATGATGATGTGCCCAACGCTTTTTGAGATTTTCCACGTTCACCTTGTGCTCAGCCACAGGCACGTCCTAACTCAACAGATCGCTCTTACATCAAATAATCATCTGGAGTTCTTCTCTCTCACGTCATGGAGGAGGCCATCTTTACATTCCTGACTCTGTCTCAGGCTGGAACCACGAACCCTTCATAGGGGCTTTCTCTCAGGTTTGTAAGCTGAGAGAAAGACTTCACAAGCTGTTGTGTACCACATCTCACAGGTTTGTAAGCTGGAGGGTGTCTCCCATAGCACTAGTGGGTGTATGAGATCCCTTGCTATATTGTTCAAGAGTCAGACTTACCTGTAACCCTATTTGTGAGGTAAAGGGTACAAGTCATCCCCACCATAAAGTGATAGATAATTAATGTAAAAGATAATTAATATGGTAATTATTAATTATATTGTGAGTTATTGAGGTCAGCCCTGTTGTGCCAAAAGACACTACTTTTGATAGGCTCAGTCTAATATAAGTAAAGGTAAATTCCCCATTGAGGAATAATAACACAAGTGTGAGTTTGGAAATTTCAGCAATTACAACTTCTTGGGAAAAGTGTGCACCTCTCTTGGGTGCTAATCTTCTAGGGTTTGTGAGCACCCTTTTTGTGCTAGGTTTATGGTGTTGGAGGTCTTTCTCTTGAAGAATTTGTTGAAAAGGGTTTCCCAGGATAATTCTTATGTACTTGTGGATGGTATTTCTTCTTGTGATCTTGGTTGCTGCAACAAATTGTTAATGGTGAAACTGCAAATGTATATCGTTCAAGTAAAATGCTAAAAATGGAATGAACTTCATGCTTGAGCCTAGCTTAATGAAAAATCAACATGGTATCAGAGCATAGGTCTTGAAGAACCCGTTGCACAAGCAAATTCCAGTCATCCTCTCACTTCTGCAAAAATGTACGGCCCTTCTAGGGCTTCCAAAATATTCATACGACCTACCTTTCTGAGGTGTTTCAGCACTTGTTACTTGGACTCTGGGGCTAAAAAGTGCATAGGAGTGTACAGCCTCCTTCAGCGCACCTCCATCAAGTTTCAGATTGCATTTCTGAGCATTTTAATTTTTTGGCCCTAGGGATTCGCTAATTTCTGCAAAAATTTTAGAATTAGGGTTTTTGCAACTCATTGAAGGAGGTCTTCAGCTCACCGGTGTTCTCCTATCTTTCAAGGCTTATTGTTGGCAGTCATAAGCCCAACAAAACCTAAAAGTGCTAGCCTAGCCTAGTCGTTAGGTTTTCTAGCCCAATTGACAAGGGTTTGTGAAGAATCTAAAAATATGTTGAACAGAATCATGATGGAAGACAAGCTTGGTGGATCAAGCAAACTCAGTTCCTGGAAGCCAAGACTTCAAGGAGATGAAGACATCAACATCTCAGCACTCTCAGGTATGGTCCCTACCAATGATAATACTTGGTTAATTGATAGTGGTGCCTCTACGCACATGACCGGTTTTAGAGATCACCTAACAAATTTTGTTGAGAAAGAGACACATCTACATGTTGTCCTTCGAGACGATGCCAGATATAATGTGAAAGGGGTTGGAACTTCTACCTTCCAACTAGATTCAGATATGCAGCTTCAACTAAGTGAAGTACTATATGTACCTGGAATGAAAAGGAACCTTGTTTCCATCTCTGCCTTAGAAGACAAAGGCTACAAGGTTACCTTTTCAGAAGGAAGAGTTATTGCATGGCACAAAGACTCACATATAAATTATGCCAAGGTAATTGGTGTTCGAGAAAGCAACTTGTACAGATTAACCATTAGACCAGTCCAGGCCCTGTTACATGAAACTATTAGCTTGAGTGAGCTATCGCATAGAAGACTTGCTCACATTCATTATAGAGCTCTCCCAGCTCTAGGGAAAATGGTAATAGGTCTTCCAGAGATACAGATTAAGCATAAAGGTGTTTGCAAAGGTTGTGCTCTTGGCAAGAATGTTAAAGGGTCCTTCTTGAGCAGTGACAATAGATCCAAGGAAATCTTGGACTTGATACATTCAGATGTGTGTGGGCCAATTACTGTTGCATCTCTCAATGGGTACTTGTACTATGTACTCTTCATAGATGATCACTCTCGGAAAACTTGGATTTACTTCCTAAAGAACAAGGATGGAGTCCTTCCAAAATTTCAAGAATTCAAAGCTCAGGTTGAGAACCTGACCGAAAGAAAGATCAAGGTCCTAAGTTCAGATAATGGAGGAGAATACACCTCCAAAGATTTCAGCAATTTTTGTATTGAAGAGGGATCAAGAGGGAGTTCACAGTTCCTTACAACCCTCGGCAAAATGGGGTTGCAGAGAGGAAGAACATGACTATCATCGAAGCAACCAAAGCAATGATACATGATCAAAGTCTACCTATGACTCTATGGAAGAAGCATGCATGACAGCAGTGTATGTTCAAAACAAGAGTCCTCATCAGTTATTGAAGAACATAACTCCAGAAGAAGCCTTCGCCGAAGTGAAGCCTGAGATTGGACACTTCAGGATATTTGGGTGCCCAGTATATTTTCATGTACCCAAAGAGAAGAGATTCAAGCTAGACCCTTTCGGGAGAAATGTTACATTTGTAGGATACACTGAATCCTCGAAGGCATATCGGATCTAAATTCCTGGTCAGAGAAAGATTGAAATAAGCAGAGATGTTACTTTTGAAGAAGAGATAGCCTTACAAAGATCCAGAGAATCTCAGATGGAAATTGATAGTGAGACAATGTCTTCTCCCCCTTCAGCAGTTCAGAGGGAGACAGACATTGTTCCAGTTAATCCAAGTGTTCCAGTTGATACAGTTGTCCCAGCCGATCCAGTTGCTCCATTTGACATGCCCAAAGATATTGCAATAGGACATAAAAGGCTTGCTTGGGCCCGACAAACTCTACAGGAAGCAGAGGGACATACAACCCCTTAAGCATAGTTTTAAAAACCGGTAAACCAAAACCGAAACCGGCCGGTTTGACCGGTTAGATGACAGACCGGGTCGAACCGGTTGAAAAACCGAACCAGCCGACCGGTTTAAGACAGAATCGGCCGGTTTATGACCAAACCGGCCGGTTTATGAATAAACCGGCCGGTTCGGTCATAAACCGGCCGGTTTGGTCCCAGAAACCTAAAACCCTCTAAACCCCCCTAAAACCTAAAACCTAAGTAACAAGGTGGAGTTGTAAGGTGTTTTGGTGTGCTGCTGAGGGTAATAATTAATGGTAATGTTTAACTTTCATTTTCATCCTTTATCTTTCATTTTCATCCTTTTACTTAATTGTTTCAGGATGTTTGAGAGTGGTTCCAACCTCATTGGACTTCATATGGAGAAAGTAGAATTTTAGGTCCCATTCAAAATTCAGCAGACTTAACAGTTTTCAGGATTTC